>WTSP01004188.1:21020-34222 GCA_025331215.1 Actenoides lindsayi
TTTGTTGTTAATTAAGAAAAATCATGTTTGAGTTCTAAATTAAATCAGAATACCCTTAAGCTGCCCCGCTGTGAGTGCTTTTACGCAGATCTTCTGGCAGCGAGTCAAGCGTTGTCACCACTCCTGCGCCCAGTATTTGTTATTTAGGCATGTACTCAGGGATTTCTGGTGAAGACAGGGCAATATTAATGTCCCTGTGCAAAGCCCTGAGTGAAACTTCACCCAAACATGGGCAAACAACTCCAAGAGAGACTTTCCAACCCGAACTAGCACAGAGAGGCCAAAAGAAAGCTGTGTTAGGGGTCTGTGTCCTCACACGGGTTATAGGCTGTACAGAGAATCCATAACCATATCTTTTTGACTTTCTACATCACACAGCCATTAAACAATACTCCTGAATTGATTTTGTTTTGACCACGGGTGCACATTTAGGGAAGGGGAAGAGGAAGGAATCTGACCTGAATTTGCAAAGGTCCATTAATGGAGAAGTCATCACAGCCCTTAGTAAAATGTCTTAGCTTTAATTACCTTCTACGGGGAATCACCTTCCATTATCATCGCAGTTAAATGTTTATTATTTATTTCTGCTCTAAACTTTCTTCGAGCTTTGTGTGTTCGAACTCGGGATGCTTCAGTCCTCTCCAGCCAGCAGATCACATGTGCTGTGCGTTCTGACACAGATACCAGTGGGGGATCCTGGACCTTACAGCAACAATCACTAGAGGTGGGAAGAACTGGGATTGACTTGGAGCAGTGGGGTTCCTGCCTTTCCCAATATTCTCACATATGTCACTCCTCCTGTAACCCTCCATGGAATAGACTGTTCCTGGCATGCACTGCAAAAACACTGACAGCTTTTTCAACTCCTTTGACCTTTTATGTCAGTCCCGTGATATGTGGGCTCAAGAGAAATGCAAAGGGATAAGCGTAAAAATAAATGAACAAACAAATAAATAAATAAATTGTATTGTTTTGTTTCTCAATCCCTGTTTCCAGAAGTTTGCTTTAAGAATCAATTTACTCTGAACAGCTAGCGGGGTCGTGCAGAACCAGATACACCTGATGGCTGACTGAGCCTGGAATAAAAGAGGGAGGCATTGGGAGCTCTTTTATTCCCTTGTGGTGTAAAGCTAAACCCCCTGGCACGGTGTTCAGAAGACATATAATTTTGCAGCTGGGTAGCAGCAGTCTCTATCTTTCTGCAAACCACCTGCATCTCTTCACTGGTGTTTGTTCTCTTTGACCTAACAAACCGGAGACGCGAGAATTAGGTTTCCAGCTACTGTGAATCTTTCCCTTAGTGACCAGTTTGAATTTCAGTCTGAAGTGAGCCAGTTGGCCACCTGGCAAGATATGGCAAACCTTGGAACTCATCAGTCTCAAATGGAGTTGGAAGTTATCGGTGACACCTACCTGCACTACTCTACCTGGTTAGCTGGCATTGACTCCACGGTGTGTGAAATCTGCTGACTTTGTTGAAGGATTGGGCTTGCTGCCCCACCTAGGAAAATAAGGAAGTTGAACGACACCATCTAAATCAGGTTTATAGAGGAGCTGAGCCAAGCAGTACGGAGAGAAGAGGCTGCCAGAAAAGAGGAGAGTGGTGTGGAGTCTGGAGATTACTAGTTTGATAACACCAGAAAATAGATGTGTGTACGTATGGAGGTAGACTATGCATCGTCCCCAGGCTGCTTGAGAGTAGGCTGGAAAAAGGCTTATCCATGTCATGACATGTAAATTAATGGTCAGCTTTAGTGGTCAGTTGTGGCTATCCCACATCAGGACTTTATAGGGATGACCACTTAAAATACCTGTCGTTCTTAAAAGTAAGTACGATGTGTTTCTGTGACTGAGAAGCTACAAAAATTTTACTCATGTCATTGCCTGAGTAGAAGAATGAGCTCTGTGTGTGAGCTTCATACGCATTTGAAAGCTGTATCTGGTTCTGCACGACCCTGCTAGCTGTTCAGAGTAAATTTAGCTGGAAACCTTAACAGCTTCAAGAGATCTCATTCTAAATATCTCGATGGAAGGCATTCCTAATGTGGTTTTACTCATTCTGATCACTGCTGCGTTCATGAAAAAAATATTCTGAGTCAAAATGGCTACAAACTCCCTACACCTATTTTTGTCCTCTTTCCATTTCTGAAAGGTCTGCTTGTGCACCAGCTAACAGGCTGCAATTAATCACAGAATTGTTTTCCCCTTCTCAGCGTACTTCTTTCCAAATAATTAGTTTTAACTGGGGGGATGGTGATTATTACACAACCATTCACTTCCCAGGGCTCTTCTTTTGCTCCTAGAAAGACTGATTCACAAAATGCCCATCCATTTGTTTAGGACGGAGCCAATACCTACGTTTTGCTTGTGTGGTCCTTTTGATAGACAGAGTTGCTTTCAGATATTTCATTTAAGGGTCTGATCAAATCCTTAGAAATTTTACTATCGGCTTCCTTAAAATCTGCCTCAGTCTTAAAACTGATCAGTTCTGGGCTGGATAACACCCAACGAATCTGGATGAGGATGTTGAATAAAGCAGCGTAAAGGATCATCTCTATGGCATCTGAGCCAACCTACATACGTGTCATCTTATCTTCGGCTGCCAACTCCCTGAAGTGATTTTGTTTTTCTTTGGTAATGAATGCATGAATCAGTGGATGTAGGTTTAAAAAAAAATAAAAATCAGACAAAGCAAGCATTTCATCATTTTCTCCTCTTCTATTCTTCCATCTTTCTGGTCCTGCAGCTGAATTCACTATTTTTTTGCTCATAATCCTCTCCGCTCAGAATCTTGCTGATTTCGTCAAAGCTAAAAGACATTTGAGAAGACATCCCAGACATTTGAAAGAGCCTGTTGTGTTTCATCCCTTCGTGGCACTGCTGCCATGGAAGCTTAATACTGCTTGCTGTCTTCAGCTTCTCCTTCCCCAGAGACTGCAGCCTGTCACCTCCTGCCTTCTCTTACCCTTTACCTCATTCTCCCCCTCAGCTTCTCACCAGCTGATGTGAAAAACGTCACTTCTTGCAGCTGCCACACAAGAGAGGACTGCCCTTCCTGCCCGCCCCTTCACCTCCAAACACTGTCAACGTGCTACCCAGAGCCACTGACATTTATTTCCCTCTAATTTTATTTTAGGTCCCCCTCAGTCTGGTTTTGTCCCCTATGCAATGTGTTCTGCAGTTACGTCCTGTCATCCATGGGGACTGTATGACCATTGCCTTCTGATTCCCCTTTCTTTCAGGTCCTAATCCCTTCCGTCCTGGAGCAGAAGGATGGTGTCCCTCAGAGCTTTCCTCTCTGAGCAATGCCAGCCCCAAACACAGCTTCAGTTATTATCTATTCTCCCTGTGGCTAAAATAAGTCCTCCTAACAGCCCTCGGTGTGTACCTAGCCATGGCCAAAAGCCTGGATCTTTTCATGCTTGATCATAACCATCCATATCACTGTACTTCTTGTTACTCAGACCAGTAACCTTAGTTCCCTACAGTTTGGCCCTATTGTTCTGGCTTTGTCTGAATGCTTCTATTCCTGCTTGCACTGTGTTTTCCAGAGAAGATCTCATGTCTTTTCACACTCCTGGACTATTTTCCTGGTCTCAGCCATGCTGTTCCCATAGGACTGCAACGGCTGCTCTCCATCTCTGGTCTCTTTTCTGATGGTGCTCATTCACCAATCAGTTGTTCAAACCTCCTTCCTGTTCATTACTCTCTTATTCCTCCTTCAGGTCCTCTTACTACCTCACTTTTTCTGCATAAGCAGAAACCTCCCTCAGACTCCTCCATAGCCTGGCTTTTTGCCTTCTGAGGTAATGGACACTCCCTCAGTGAAGGCCATTTCTCTGGTGGGAAAGGTGGCCATGGTGCTGCTCTACCCAAATCATGGCAATGGAGGCATGTGGTCTCGCCTGCAGCTTGGCAGCTGAGCGTGGGGAAATGTGTGCAACCATACCTCCTGGCTGGGTGAGACCATCCCAACACTGTCATCCCTGCTGACCCCTGTAATCTCACTCTTCATCTTAGCTTGGCATCCTCCTCACACTGCAGGAGAGTTCCAGCACATGGGGTTTCATTCCTGGGGCAGCAAACACCTAGTTTGCCTTCTTGGCTGAGATGCTTGGAGCCAGCTCCCTCTCCAAGTCTCCCTGAGACCATCCAGAGATCTTCTTTGAGCACATGTTTCCACAGCACAGCCCGCTGAGTGGAAAAACTGAAGGCTCTGACTCAGAACCAGTGATGCCCTGATTTGGACAGGCTGATGAAATTCACCCCCTTGGCCCCACCCCACAGAAGAGGACAGATGACCTTTCAGCTGAAGCAGCCTACTCTGCTATAGCGACCCAAAATCAGCGGTTAATCAAAATATGAAAAACCACTATGCTCTTCTTCCAATACTTGCCTCTGCCAAAAAAAAAAACAACAACCCAACCCACAAAACAACAAAAAGAAAGACAAACACTCATTGTTTAGGAGGTGGAAACTTTCCTTGTCCTGTCTGATCTTGACCGGCAAAGAACTACAGGCATATTGTTATTTTTCTGTGTTCTCTCCAAATTTTATCTCCCAACCTGTCTGTGTGTTTTATAGACTGCTAAACTTCTAGGGCCAGGAATGTCATCGGGAGGTTTCTAATGCTTGAGCTGTTGATAGCAACAGTGTTCGAGTGACAAGTGCTCTGTGAGGGGCCCACACTGAACACCTTACCAGGAATCACTTTCTAATTGAAAATGGATCTTGGACCCCCAGAGTATTCCTTGAGGGGGGTCGTGAAGACAGCGATCGGTAGTTTTCAAGGGAAACAAGACATTGCACTGCTCCCCACCTGTAGGAACATCATCTCTTTTCTGCCTTAACGCTGTCAGCCCTTCGCAATGTTTTTCTCATCTGACCCACATTTATTTTTGTAAGCATAACGTCTGGGAGTTTTGTGAAAATGTGTCATAGTCTGACTCACGGTAAAGAAGCGATGAAAACAGGACAAGAAAGTTTTTCTAATAGGCAAAACAGGATCTCATCCATGCATCTAATTGATGTTGTTTTCCTTTCTCATGCTGGATGGCAACCGACTGAGAATTTTAAAGTGGGGAAAGAAAGTCATGCTTGAGGTCCAGCTTTGCCTTTGGTGAATCCCAGGCAGCACACCCAAAATGAAAACCCCCACACTGCTATTCATGAGGGTAGTACCTGGCCCTCAGGACACAAACTGTGGGAAGACATGACCATAGGTAGGATGGTTCAGCACCACACCAGGATGTCCTTCTCCAGGCTGCTAGAAAATCTGCTTCAGGGCACAGCCTCAGAGAAGACTTGCTGATGTGCAGTGTCACACTGACATTGTAGAACTACAGGGTAATATGAAATGGGGCAAAGTGCTGTATTTCAATAGGTCCTTTTCCTACTAACAGTATATTGAGGTTTAGGGTCAGGGTCATCCACTAGATGAATGACAGATGCTCTCTGTTAACCCCTCTTCCTCCCCAAAGTGGAAGAGAAAAGGAATAAGGGAGAGAGACGTAGCAATTAGAAAAGGAAACTAGAGGAGCTTTAGTGAGAATTATAATAATAAAAAGGAATATACACAAAACCAGTATCAAACCAAATCGCCCTGATGGCAATTATGCCACTGTCACAAGTGGAGCAGGCACTGGGGCAGTCCCAGACTGGATTCACTGGCAGATGGGAACCAGATTCAGGAGTTGGATTCTGGAAGAGGATTCAGCAACACACAGATCAGGATCAAAGGCAGAACAGAGTCCTCCTCAGATGCTGGGCAGTGAAGAAGAGGGCTTGACCCTCCTGATCCCTCAACATTATACCAAATGTGATGTATATGGGATAAAACCCATCTTTGGTCAGTTTGGGGTCACCTGTCCTGTCTGCTCCTCCTCACAGGTGCAGCCTTTTACTTTCTGAAGCCCCAACATGGCACACAAAATCCATCAGTGACCTTGGTCTGCACACCAATCCTTGGCAGTAACTCTAAACATCAAGCGTTATCACTGCTAGCAGCAGACACTGGCTGCAAAAACACGCTGTTAACCTCAGAAAGTGCAGTTAGAAGAGACTGAGCTGAAAAGTTTAAATCCCTGAACACTATTAGTTCTTTCCTAACTCAAACCAGGCCATAGTAATAGTTGGAAAACAAAATGTCTCAGTGAACAAATGTCATGTGAGAGAGATGTGAGATCATATGTATGCAAAAGGCAAGCGTGACAAGAGTGAGATTAAACATCTGAGAAGAAAAGTCCTAGCAGGATGGGGACATAGCATACCTTGAGGAATGCTGATGCCCATCCATATTTCCAAGTCAGCCCATCTCCCTGAAAAATGTTTGTGCAGCACTGCAGAAACAGGAGAGGCCCCTATATGCCAGTAGATGTCTGCTGTACCCGTGGAGATGCCACCTGCAGTGCCCACCATCCAGGTGGACAACCACCTACATGGGTGGCTCTCACCAGAAGGGATCTGGGATGCCTCCAACTGCAGTGTGCTATCTTGCTTTTTAAAATGAACTCAATGCCAGGTGCCAGAAGGGTCCCTTACTGCGGTGTGTGTCATCTCACTGAACTTCAGGATGCCCTGGTGACACGTGAGCCTGGGAGACAGCACTTTCCACTCACGCAGGGTAAATGCTTGGGCTGTTAACTTTCAGCCTGGTCCAGATGCTGCTGTACTTCATGTACCATGATCCGGGCTTTGCTAAGCCACGGTTCAAACAGGGATTGCAACACAGGTGTAACCTGACCCATTTTCACCATGGATTTGTTTGCGGAACCCCCTCCTGCTCAGTGGGTAAACTGACCCTGGGTATCCAGAGGTGGATGGAGATCAGCATCCAACAAGAGGACATCCTAGTCCAACCCCATGCCTGCCAAAACCCCTGACAGCACCAGCAACAGAGAAAAACAGAGGTCTTGCTATTTCTCCAGGCATGCGAACCAGCACAATGGAAAATATTTGTGATGGTCTGAAAATCCAAGCTGATGCTTACTGAGCAGGACTGAGAAAATCCGACTCTGTGCTAGAAGATAGCAAAACAACTGTTTTGGAAAGAGACCTCATTCGGATGACCTAACCATGTCCACAGCTGTATGTGCCAGGACAGCACCCGCTCCCCAGCCCACCAGCCCTACTGCTGCTGTCACCCTCCCCCTAACTCTCCAAAAATAGGTGCTGCCACAAAAAATTCACAGCTGGCCTGTGCCGACCGAGGAGAGAGGTTTGGATGCGACGTAGAGATCACAAGAGTAAATAGTTATGCACGTGCGTGAAGTGTCCCAGCCAAATCGAGGCACCCTGAATGTGGTTTCACACAGGGTTCTTACCCCCTTCAAACGTCCAGGTACAACATGATTTGACTAATCACCAACACCCACACTACCAATTACTAATCATAGCAAAACTTTGCAAAGCAACAATATTTTTGCAGCATTCCTGCTGCTTGTCTGTTAGCACAGACACCCTTGGAGTCAGTCTTGCTGGAGTTACTTATCTAGGAGGCTAGACAATGCTGGGAGGGTTTCAAAGACCTGTTAGAGGGGGTAGGATGCCGGTGGCATCTTGGTGATCCCGGGGTATCCTTTATCCTTCATGGAGAGCTCAAAGCTTCCAAGAAGCAAAGTCTGTTTTCCCAGGGCTGGGCTGTTTAGTTTGTTTTACTTGAGCATGAACGATACCAGTGTCCAGTAAAATTTCACTACTTCATTACATTACAGTGTATAAAGTGAACTAATAAATATATTAACAAAATTAATATACTTTCACACTATAAAGACTGATATTAATTAGGGAAGGGAATTTTTTTTAGAATCATAGAATGATTTGGGTTGGAAGGGACCTTAAAGATCATGTAGTTCCAGTCCCCCTGTCATGGGCAGGGACACCTTCCACTAGACCAGGTTGCTCAAAGCCCCATCCAACCTGGATTTGAACACTTCCAGGGGTAGGGAATCCACAACTTCTCTGGGCAACCTGTTCTTAACAGTGCTTATCTCAGAGTGAGCAGCCACTTTTTCTGCATGGCAGCTATTGGAAGTTGTAGGCTCTACACACAGTTGTACATACTCTACTATACAGTTGTACACAACTGAATCAGTTGTACGCTTTAATTGGCTCCTTTTGCATCATAGGATGTGTTACTGATTTGTTGGATAATTATTAAGCTGTTTAATCTTCCAGTCAGCCCATGCAGGATGTAGTTAGGAATGATATCTTCTCTACACGATACTGGTGTGTCACGCTGAAAAGACAAGATCTATTTCCCTGTCTGGGATGTTGAAGGAAGCATGAGAACTTCCAGAAACAATCCTAGCTCCTGCAATTCACAGCAGCTCGATTAACGCATTACACATCTCCTGGGAGGGGGAAATAATCTTCGTTCTGTTTAACATCAATAGATTTTAGTTAGCACCTTTTCCACCACTGGCACTACCCCGCAGATTTCTTATGAAAATGATACTTCTGAAAAAAAAGAAAAAAAAAGGCTTTCTTTAAAACAATATTCAAAAATTTGTGTTTCTGCTACTTCAGCTGGCGCAAATTCATTAAGCTGGCAGAGACTTTAGTAGCAATAATCATACAGTGACCTTTTCTTCTGAAAGCTGGAAAGCTTGTAAGAAACGAGGCAGTGCTTAGGGAAGGAGAAAAGCAGTTGAGTGCTGGCTGGAAGGACTGAGTTCTGTGCTCTGCCGTGCGTTTTTTTTTCTGTGCCAAAGTGTAAGGCGTTTACATCATGCCGTGGGAGGGGGATCTCTAATTGTGTAGCTCTCATTTCCAGCCTGCTCAAGCTGGGGAGCAAACTCAGACCGAAGTCTCAGCACCTCTGTGCAGTGGCAGCTCAAGCAAAGGAAGAGGTACTTCTGAAATAATCTGCGGATCTGAAAAAAAAATAAATAAATCATATTCTGATATTTCAGCCACTAAATCGAGTGCCCCAAGTTAGTGGGCACTCTGAAGTGAATTTACCTGCACCTCAACTTCCCAGCTGTTGAAGGGTGTACTGTTATTCCTCGCGACTCATACTCCTCTCCAAAACGTAACCATGAGTATCTGTAAAAATATTCCAGTGCAATACCCTGAATTTTATGGAAAGGCACATGGGGGAATTGATAATTCTGCTAGTGCAGCAAGTTATGACTAACACAAATTAAAAGGTGCAGGGGACTGCAGGGTGACCAGGGAGAACATTACAGTTTGGATGCCCATTAACGGAGTATCTTCTTTCCCGCGGCGTGCATCCTGTAGAGAAAATAGCATGTGATTAATTAAAATTGTATCAGGTTAATGAATGAAGGAGGCATTAAATAAGCATACACAGCCTTAATGATGCTGCATCCTAATTTTTGTGTCTTGGACTTCACAGCTTCGGTAACGTTTTAGCGCGGTGTGCGTGCGTGCGCCTTTACACTGATTATATCCTAACTAACTCCTTCTGCAACAAGAAAGGACAGATTTCATCCACGAGATCATCAAACCGAACCTGACTTTCACACTTCGAACTACCTTTGAATAGAAAAGCGTCAGAGGAACTGAAAATGCCCTTCAAACGCATAAATGCTGTCATTTCCATGTTGCTTCATCTCCTTCTTTCTCCTTCAAACTTCAAGTATAATTCTACCCTGGAGAAAAACGCTGGGAAAGCTGAGCCTCGGGAAGGAGGTGAAAATTAGACTACGGATTTAAAGGAAACCCCATGACGACTTTGAAGCGTGTAGCAGTGACTCAGTGGAGCAAACACCTGTAATTTATCCCTTGGAAAGCAGGTGAACTTCTGCACGTTGCTCGAGAGAGCGTGACAAGGCCACTCCTAAGCAGAAGCATAATATTAACAGGAAAATAATACTGCTAACGGGGAGCGCCTCTATCAGCCTGCAACATAGTGGCTAATTTTGGGTGACGGGGCTTGTTTTTATTAAGATGACGAAGCCAGTAGAAGTTAGAAGTTTCGCCGTGGTTTTGGTGAATACAAGAGGAGGTCCTGCATCGTCTCTGGCAGGCAGCATTTAAATGCTACGCGGTGGCTGCAGCGTTTCTTCTGATAAAAATTATAAATCAACTTTAGTGTTTCAATTGGCTTTCGGATCCCTTGCGAAAAAGCTGTTCCCCTTGGTGGTTGTCGCAATCAGTCGATCGTAGTTTGTCCAGCAAGAAGCCATAAACCACACAGCCACACCATGGGCCACCTGTTCCACCAGAACTTCTTGGCAGGAGTCTCCTAAATCATGGTCACTGGGGTAGGCATAGAATCATAGAATTGTCAGGGTTGGAAGGGACCTTAAAGATTATCTAGTTCCAACCCCCCCTGCCATACTACTGATAATTTCAGTGAGAAGCGTGAGCTTCTTAAGTTGTCCTGGTTTGAGTTAGAACAGAACTAATTCTGCTCAGTGATTTTACTTCTCAGCTCAGTCTCTTCTAACTAACTGCACTTTCTGAAGTTAGTGGCAGATTTTCACAGCGTCTGCTTTCTAGCAGTGATAACCCTCGATGTTGAGAGTTCCTACCAAGGATTCGTGTGCAGAAAGGCTCTTGCTTATACTTGACCAAGGTCACTGCTAAATCTTCCGTACCACGTTGGGGGTGATCTGCGGCTCAGTGAATTCCTAATGATGTTGCAAAAAAGCAGGAGTTGCACCCAAGTGGCTTTGTTGCTCAGATAGGGAAACAGCAGATAAAAATGCAGGGTAAAGCCATGGCCAGGCACACAAATGAGACGTGTTCTGGAGCAAGAAGACTTGCTGGCCTCCAAAACAGGCATCGAGGAGAAGAGCAGAGCAGGCGGGCTCGGGCAGCGGTGGCAGGCAATTCTGCACGCGAGAAGGGAAACGGGCACGCTGAGTCAGTTTGAACAGCAGCGAGGTAATTTTGTTCCCTCGCAAACAGATGCCTTGCAAAAAAACCAGACGCTGCGCGGCAAGAGGCTATTGATCGGGATGCTAAATAAAGTAGTAGCCTCGCTTCACGGGAGGTTCTTCGAGAAGCACCTGCTAAGCGTTGATGAGGAAAGGGCTGCAGCTATTCATCCCAGCATGCTGGGACAGGAGCAACCAGCAAAAATGCTGTCACTCCTCGTCAGGGCCCCAGGAACCAGAGAAGAATGCTGAGGGGTGGATCAAGCGGCGAGTCCGCATCTTCATCATCCATCCAAGATCCCGTGGCTTTCCCTTGGTACAGCAGGGCAGAACTAGCTGCACCATTTCTGTCCTCCGCGCTAGGAACCGTGTCCCCAGGGGATGTTGATAAAATGGCATTGGGATTCAATCCCATCCTAATTCCAAGTGGAAATGTGATGAAAGGGAATGATGAAATAGCGGCAGGACACTGAGGTCAGCTTCCGGAGATAGAAACCATGAGCTGAGGAAGATGGTGCAAATTTTTGGACCAACGAGAATCGCTCAAAGAAACATTATTAGAAACATTAGTAGTGCAAAATGAATCACAGAATCGTCATAGAACGGTTTGGGCATGAAGGGACCTTCAAAGGTCATCTAGCCCAACCCCCCTGCAGTGAGCAGGGACATCCTCAACTAGATGAAGTTGCTCAGAGCTCCATCCAACCTGATCTTGAGTGGTTCCGGGGCTTCTACCACCTCTCCGAGCAACCTGTTCCAGTGATCCATCACTCTCGTTGTAAAAACTTTCTTCCTTATATCTGCCCTAAATCTACACTTTTTTATTTTAAAACCATCACCCCTTGTTCTATTGCAACAGACCCGGCTAAAAAGACTGTCCCCATATTTCTTATAGGCCCCCTATCATTATTCACAGGCTGCAATAAGGTTTCCCCAGAGCCTTCTCTTCTCCAGGCTGAACAACCCCAACTCTCTCAGCTTTTCCCCATAGGAGAGGTGTTCCAGACCTCTGACCCTTTTAATGGTCCTCCTCTGGACCTGCTCCAACAGGTCAAATGGTGTGGAACAACTTAATGCACACAGAGAGTTTTGCAAAGCATCTGTACTTCTACAGCCACATCTAGATGTCCCTGGAGCCAGACTTGCAACAGTTCCTTATCTAGCAGATAAGGGGAGGGTTTCACAGAGGTGTTGGAGGGGCTTGGATGCTGGTGCTACCTCGGTAGTCCAGGGGCACCCATTATCCTTCGCGGAGGGCTTTGAGGTTCTGAGAAACAAAGATCCTGCTCCTCCTTGCCGTGAGCGTGAGGTGCCTTGGTCGTGCTTACTTCACAATGGATGGTGATGTTGACTTAAGTACGATTACACAGTGTGTGATGTAAACTGTATATATCTCAATCAGGTTAATACAGTTTCATACTATTAAAAAAAAAAAAAGAAGAAGATACTAGAAAGACTAATTGGTACAACAATTAAGGACTGAGATTTTCTCATTGTGGCTGTCATGTGGGGGCTTAAGGCTTAGCAGGAGAGTGGCAAAAACCAGAAAACCCTCTGGTGTCCAGCTGCCACCCAAAAAGCACCTGAAAAGTGGGGACCCCCTCCTTTGACTCACCGACTCTCTGCTTCTCCCAACGGTTTGTTTACATCCCTGTCTAAAAGAAACGTTGCCTAATTTTTTTATTATTATTATTAATTTTTTTCTTTCTTTTTTTTTTTTTAACTCCTGTTATTCCTGCGAAACGAGTTGGATTCCTTCTGACTCACGCATGATTAACCAACTTCCAGCTGCATTATCTTTATTGTTGCTGCCGATGCACAAGCCAGCGCTCAGCACGACTCGCGGGATCCCAAGCTGAGCTGGCGAGGCTGCCACTCACAGAAAAGGATTTTATGGGTTTGGTTTTTTTTTTTCTCTCGAGAGTCCCGGGGTTTGGGAAATTTCGTATTATTACCATTGTCGTTATGGTTAATAGTAGAGAACACGTGCTTGTTTTCTCGGGGACCGGGGAAATACAACGGAACCACAAACCGACAGCACACCCCGGGCGCTGCTGCTCCCTCCAGGCGGGGGAGCCGCGCCCGGCAGCCGGGCGGCGCCGGGAGGGGGGGGGGTCCCGGCGGCGGCGGCGGCAGCAGCAGCAGCAGCGGCGGCGGCGGCGGTCGGAGGGGCGTGGCGGGGCGGGCAGCCCCGGCGAGGAAGCGGTTAAGGCCGGGCACCAGGAAACGGGAAGGAAGAGGCTGAGCCCAGCAGGAGCCGCACAGCGGAAACTCCCCCGCCCCGCTCCCGCGGCGGCGGCGGCAGCAGCAGCAGCAGCAGCGGGAGCCGCTGCGCTGGCCGAGGACGGGAGCGGG
>WTSP01004189.1:0-74203 GCA_025331215.1 Actenoides lindsayi
CCCCCGGCCCCCCCCGCTCCCTCCCCACAGGGCACAGACGCTCCCAAGGGTCCCCCCCCTGGGACACGGCACCTCCGGGGCACCTCCCCAGGCACGGGCCCCTCGCCCCCCCACACCGGACACAGACGTGCAGGGCTCGCCCCCCCCACTCTCGGCTTCCCCGGGACGCCCCGCACCGGGGCCCGGCCCCTTCCGACCGCCCCCCCGGCCGCGTCCTCCCGAGGCTCCCCACACCCGAACGGGCACCCCCGGCCCCGCCGCACCGGAAGTGCAGCGCCCCGCGCCCCCTCACCCGGCTTCACGTAGAGCTCCGCCATCCCGCCACGTCACGCCCGGCCCCGCCCCTTCCGGCGGAGAGGGGCGGGGCGGGGCGGGGGGCGGTCTCGCGCCCCCTGTCCCCGCCCCGCCGGGGAGACCGGGGCCGGGAGCGGGGGCGGGGGCCGGGACCTGCGGCGCTGGCCCCTGGCCCCGGCCCCGGCCCCGGCCCGCTATGGGGTGTGGAGGAGGGCGCGCCGGAGGCGGAAGGTCTCCAGGAAGGAGAAAAGGCCCCGCTTGAGGGCACCGGCCCCCGCCGCCCCCCCGCCCCCCCCGCTCCCCTTGGCAGCGGCCCCCGGGGCCGCCGCCCCGGCCCGGCCCCGGCCCCGGCCCGTCGCACCCTTCGCACCCTTCGCCTTAGTCCCCGGTGCAGCGGCCACCAGGCACTTCTGGTACTGCACCTGCGGGGACACAAAGGACAGAGCGTGACCACGGCGCGGGCTCACCGTGGAGGGGCACACACAGGGTGGTGGGGGTCGGACACAGCACGGTGTGGCCGTGGGGTTGGACACAGCCTGGCGTGGCACACAAGCCAGCGCGGGGTGGGGTCACGTACAACGTGGGGTGGCCCTGGGATGGGATGTAAGACGGCATCACCACGGGGTAGGACGCAACGTGATGTGGCGATGGGATAGGGCGCAACACGGCATCGCTGTGGGGCCATTGCATGGCCATTGCACCGTGGGCTCAACTCCCTTCTGTCCCCCCGCATGCCACCCAGGCCGACGGCTTTGCCCTCCCCTGTCCCCAGCCCTTGCCTTCTCCTCCAGGTATCCCTGGAGGGCTGAGAAGCCGGGGGGATCAGGGGACACCCCGCTGCCGCTCACCATGCAGGCCGCCTGCACCGCCTCCGAGATGGTGCCGGCATCGGGCTCGCACCAGAAGGCCGCGCACTGGAAGCGTCGCCCCGTGTCCACAATGAGCGCGAAGGTGTGAGCGTCCCGGCCCACGCCCAGGAAGGTCACGTAACGCACTTGGCACTCCCAGATGTGCGCAGCATCCTCATCCTCCTGCGGGGACCCCATGGGCCCATCCACCCCTGGCCCACACCCCGGGCAGCCCGACCATCTCCACCAGGTCCCCCCTGCCAGGAGGCCAGGCCGCCCATGGTAGCGGCTTGTCCCAGCCTTGTGGCAGCGGGGTGTTCACTCTGGCTGGAGCCCCCCATCCCCTCCCCACCTGCGCAGGGTGCACCCTCATGGCCGTGTCGGACACGCGGATGAGGGAGGGTGTCCACCGCTCCCGCCCGGGGCCCCTCATCAGCTTCTCGATTGCCTCGTTCAGCACATCCATCCCTGGGGAGCAAGAGATCCCAGCCCATCGGCCCCTGTCCCAGCTGCGGGCACAGTGCAGGCAGGAGGCTGCCAGATGGCCCCGCAGGCAGGGACTGCCTGGCTCCAGAGCACATCTGCTCATCTGCTCCACAGCAAGGGGTTCTCGGGCGTGCCCCAGCTGTGGTAGGGCTACCAATGCTTACCCATAGCCCTGGGCACGGGCAGGCTGCCGATGTACAGCGCCTCATAGGTCTGCATTGACTGCCTCACTGCTTCCAGGATATCCACTGCCAGGACAGGAGATGTGGGGGGGGATCCCGCAGCAGACCCTCCTCACCCCTGTGTATGTCCCCATCCCCTGGGACCCCAGTGACACAGCTGGGCAGGTCAAAGGGCTCTGGCTGCTGGGCATCCCACTGCCCAGGCACGGACTGTGGGCAGGGGGAGCAGCTGGCAGCACCAGGGGAACAGTACCTTGCAGTGGCAGGTCCTCGGTGAGGACGGGCTCCAGCGTGGTGGTGCGTGTCAGCCCACTGCTCGCTACAGCTCGCTCAGCCACGATCTGCAAGAGGCAGGGGTCCCGGTGCCGCCCCTCACCCCTGAGACCCCCAGGCCATGCCCACACCTGCCAGGGCACCTGCATCCCACCTTGGAGCACATCTCATGCAGGGCCTTGGCGATGCCCTTGGCAGGCACGTTGCAGTGGAAGACATGGCACTTGAGAACGCAGGTGTCCTTGTCACTGGCCACGAAAGCGAAGTCTCTGCAAGGCCACGAGCAAGCTATTGAGACCCCAGCAGAGGCAGCCCCCCCTCCGTGCACTGTACCCCTGTCCCACATCCCCTTACCTATCCCTGCAGCCGCAGCAGCAGGCGGGGAGAGAAGAGAAGGGACAGGTTACTGCTGAGGTGCCTTTCCTTCTCAGCGGGCAGAGCTGCCCCCCAGTCCCTGGCTCTGTCCCGGCCCCTTGGCACCTGCCGTTGTTGCAGCCAACACCCCAGACGCGGATGTTGAGGATGGGCTGGTGGTGGATGAGGCTGCGGTCAAGGGCGTCCACCAAGCTCATGGTGTCCTTCTTCAGGATCATCACCAGGTCCTGGCCCTGCAGGGGGTCAGTGGCTCCCTCAGCCTGGCAGATCAGCCTGGGCACCCCCAGCACCCAGCCCATGTGTAAGGACCTCCCAGTCTCCTCAGTCCTAAGCATGAGGACAGCCCTCTCCCCACACACAGGCCTCCCAAGGTACCATTCCCACATGTGGGGACAGCCCACCCAGGCACCCCTCATACTCTCCCCAAGGGACAGCCCTATCAGGCCAACCTGACCCACACTTAGGACCACTGCATGGATGACCAATGTGGAGAGAGTTGACTCTGCCACTGGCACTGGTCTCTGTCGTCCCCCCCACCAGGCATGGTCCCCATCGGTGGGGACAGCCACCCCCAGCAACAGTGGTCACTCTGTTGAGTCCCTCTAGTGAGACTCTGCCTGGCAGCACCATCCCAGGCTCTCACCTCGCCCCGGTTCTCCGCAGAGCCCTGGCCCTTGTTGTTGGAGAGCTGCTGGATGCAGTTGTTGACAGCAATGCTGCTCTTGCCAGGTGCCAGGTCCTCCTCAGGGATCTCTACCCAGCCCAGCGAGCGCACAGCAAAGCACTGAGGAGAGACACATGGGGCTTCAGTGCCCAGCCAACAGAGCCACCCCTGTCCTGTGCCCCTCATCATGCCAGAGTGGTCACCCCTGCTCTTGCTTCCATCCCTGTTCCTGCCAACTGCTGCCTGTCCCCTCCTCTGCCAACCCCAGCCCACAATGCTGGGTGCGGTACCTTGGAGCCAGGCTCTGCGCTGTGCTGGAAGTCCTCTCCGTGCCAGGGCAGGGAGGTCCTGTGGAGAGACAGGGTGTTGAGGGGGTGGCTCCCAATCAGCAGCATGGACCTGGGGAACCCAGGCAAGTGCCAGGATGTCCTGGCACCAGCAGGCCCCCATGCCACCAGCCAGGAAGCAACCCATAGAGATGACCAGCATGGTTCTGTGGGACTCAATGTGTAGGGCTATTCTGGTGGGGGCACTGAGTCCCAGCAGCCAGTGGCGGTCAAGGGTCAGTGGTGCTCGAGAGCCAGCAGAGGGCATGGGCAGCCCTACCTCCTGGACAGTGAAGCCATCGGGCTGGGAATCGGCCTGTCCTTTGCCAAGTGCTTCGCCACAGGGGCCTGGCAGTCCTGGGAGAGAAAAGGAACGTGGGCAGCAAGAGAGGCTGTCAGAAGGCACCACGTAGGAGCCCTCCCTTCCGGGACAGCAGCACCTCAGCTTGTGGGCATCCCATGTCACCAGGATGATGCCAACATGAGGTCTGCTGAAGCTTTTCAAGGGGTTAACCCTGGTCAGGAATGGGCTGAGCAGGGCTTTGAAGTGACAGGGACAGGCTTGCTCCAAGGGGAGGGTGGACCAGCGGATCCCAGAGGTCCCTTCAGCAGGCTTCTGCCAGGGGGTGGGATCCAATGCCATCTGCCACCCCCCTGCCCACATCCCCTACCGTTCCCTGGAGGGTCTCCTCTCCATCAGCCTCTGGATGCCCTCCTGGGCTGGTGGTGTGTGCAGGGTGCTGCCACTGTGTAGTGCCGGTCGGCACATGCCAGTAGTAGGTGCCCAGAGAGTCGCGGATTTTCCTCCAGCCTGGGGGGAGGTCGGGATCTGTCTCCAGGCTCTGGTCGCTCCAGAGGTTGTCTGTGCAGAGGCAGAGTGTGAGGCAAAGGTGACAGAGGGAGGAGGTCAGTCCCCAGATGCAGTGCACCTTGAGGAGCAAGCAGCTTCACCCAGCAGTGGAAGGGTCCTGCGGTGGCCTCTGAGTGCCCAGCTCGGCACATGGCCCAGGAATGAAGCAAGGAAAGCCTTGGAGCGACAGCAGAGCGGCCTCAGCAGTGGTGGACCCCAGGCAAGCGATCAGTGCAGGCAGTGGCCTTATTGGTGCCCGGAGGGATGGGGCGATCCCGGCAGGGACACAAACAGTACAGGCAGCCTGAGCCCTGCAGGGGTGCCCGGGCAGGGCCTGGGGCTGCCAGCCCAGAGTTCCCCCTGCCAGCATGCGGTGCCCAGCCCTCTGCCAACATCCCAGGATGCCCGAGTCCAGCTTCTTCCCAGCTTGGCCGGGAAAAGGGGTTACGGAGCAGACCCCCGAGGGCACCGTTGGTGGGTTGCAGGCAAGAAGTGCAGATCAACCCCCTCCTCCCTGCACCCCCGTGCCCTGGAGAGGTGATGGACACGAGCCTGCGGTGTGGCCCAGCAGCAAGCGGTGCTCCTGGGGATGCAGCCCAGACCAGACCCGCGGGCCGGGGGTCACATGGGGGACCCTGTCAGTCTGTGTGTCTGTGTCTGTGTGTCTGTGTGTCCGTGTCTGTGTGTCCGTGTGTCTGTGTCTGTGTGTCTGTGTGTCCGTGTCTGTGTCCGTGTCTGTGTCTGGGTGTCAGTGTCTGTGTGTCTGTGTGCCTGTGTCTGTCTGTGTGTCTGTGTCTGTGTGTCCGTGTCTGTGTGTCTGTCTGTGCGTCTGTGTGTCCATGTCTGTGTGCCCGTGTCTGTGTGTTTGTGTGTCTGTGTCTGACTGTGTCCGTGTCTGTGTGTCCGTGTCTGTGTGTTCGTGTCTGTCTGTGTGACTGTGTGCCCCGCGACCTTGGGCGGGGAGGCGGAGCGGAGCGGGCCGGGCCAGGCCCCGCCGCACTGGCCGCCTCGGGCCCCCTTCAGCACCGCGGACAGCGCAGAGCCGCTCCCGCTCCAGCCCCTGCGCACCGCCCCGGAGCGCGGCAGCGGCCCCGGCCCCGCACCCCGGCTCCCGGCCCCAGCCCCCGGAGCGCGGCCCAGGCGCGGCCCCGGCTCCGCACTCCGGCTCCGCACTTGGGCTCCGCACCCGGAACCCCAACCCCGGCCCGAGGAGCGCGGCCCCGACCTGCACCGGTCCCGCCCGCCGCCCCGCCCGCGGCCCCGGCCCCGACTCGCATCGTCCCCGGCCCCCCAAGCCCGGCCCCTCCCGCCGGCGCGGCTGACCGTCGCAGTTGCCGAGGACGATGGCCAGCATGTAGTCCTTGCCCAGCATGGCCCCGGCGCCCGTCCCAGCGCGGCCCCCCCGGCCCGGCGCCTCCCCAGGCCCGGCGGTAGCGGCGGCTGCGGCGGGAGGGGTGGGGCGGGGGCGGGACGGGGCGGGCGGCCGAGCAGCCGGGCGGGGCCGGGAAGGGTGTCCGAGGACCGAGGCTGGGGGCTGAGTGAGAGCGGGGACCTTAGGGCGCGGCGGGGGAGGTGGCGGCGGTGGTCGGCAAGGGGAGCGGGTGTCTGGATGCCTGGTGGGGTTACTGGCGTCCAGAGGGCCGGGGAGGTCTTTCGGCTGTTTCAGTGCAGGAAGCGGGACACGGGAGTGGGGAAGGGGCATTTGGGGATAGGAAGGGAGGTTTCCGAGTCAGCCCCTTGAGCCCTTCCCCACTATGCACCCTTAGGTTTCCTCCGTTCCCCTCCCTTTCCCCACAGAGCACCTTTAGTCCTTTCCATCCGTGCTTATTCCATGCTCATTATTTTTCTTGCATGCAGAGGTTCTCCCATTTCCCTTCTGCCTGTGATCCAGACTTCTTCATTCAATACTGAAGACACCTAAAGGGTCCATGCTGGTCTTCTACTCCTTCTCACCAGAGGCAAAGAGCTTTACATCTCCAGTTTGAGAATTCTGTTTCCCATGCTGCCATGAGCCAACAGTACCTGGGCAAAGAATCTCATGGAGACATTTCTTGTACACCTCAATTCTCCCACAGAGCCCTCCATGTGCTGCTAGGGACAAAGTCCTTCCAAGCTACAGGCGCCTGATAACATGTTCCAATATGGTTTTCTATCTGTTGCATGTCCAGACAGTCCATCGTGGCTTCTAGTCCTGGATGTAGCCTGTGTCCCTGAGAGCTCCCATGCCACCTCAGCTGCCCTGCTTCTTTCCATGAGCAGTTGTCCACGGAGCTTCCAGTTTTTGGAACTACAAAATGAATTTTCCAGGCCCCGTCTCTCACTTTCAGCAAGGCATCACCTCTGCTCTGTCTCATTCATGTGCTTTCTGGGCTAACATGCCCCTAATTTTGTGAGACATAGTTCCCTCCTACTCTCATTTTAGCCTTGGTCCTGTCTGCTGGCCTAAGAAAGGCACCAGCTACATAGTCCAACTTCGTAGTCATTCACAATCATTTCTGTATCTTCTGTTGACATCCATTTTGTTGTGGTTTTATTTGGCTATAAGCTATTTCTTCTGCATCTGTCCAGCGCTAGTGGGATTTCTGAGACCCCACTGTGTTCTTGGGATGTATTGCCTAGCCCTAGCCTAATCCAAACCATCCCAACACAGCAGAAGCAATGAAGGCTCATGGCTCCCTGTGTTCAGACGTGTCTGAGGCAGTGGAAGTCAGAAGGGATCATGGGCCTTACCTTGACCCCTGCTTTGCCCAGACCAAATGACACTTCCTTTTTTCCCAGGGTATGATCCTCTATCTAATAAGAAACCCATTCCCAACCCCGAACAAAGAAGAGTCAAATCCTTAGCACTGGGAAAGTATATTTTTACATGTCAGAGTAGTGGAAAAGAGGGCTGGTGTCTCTGAGGAACCCCAGCGAGTCTAAGTGGGGCACTGCGCAGCTCATGTGCCTCCTTGGGAATATGGCAAATGAGGCCACATGCTCAGGATAGCCTTACCATCAGCTGGGAGGTAAATAATACCCTAAGAAGCTTTCTCTTTCTTTGCTAATTATTTTGATTTCTTGCTAAATTTGTTTTAATCTCTTTGGATACTTCCTTGTATATGCGAATCACGCACAGGGCTGAGATTTGGCTAGGAGCTGTTTCCAGCTGCGTGAAGACCCACCCATGCAGGGTAAGGACGTGGCAGTGATGAAGGGGTGAGCCCGTGGGTCTGCACCCACGTTGTACTGCGCACCCCAGTGTCAGCCTCCCAACCAGCCTCTCACAGCCCCTGCTTCTCACAGGCTGCCAAGCCAAATTATCCTGGCTTGGCAATGGGACTCACCGTGTTGGCCCACCAAAAAGAACCCCTGTGGTCCCCAGCACCAGGCCTGCATCACTATCACTGAGTCCTCAGGAGATGTTTTGGCTTGGGGGTCTCTGGTCCCCGTCTCATGTCACCACAACCCTGGGCTCCTCCTCACTGCACTCCCTGCCCTGTGCCTCTGCTCTCCCACAGAAGCTCAACAGCTCCTCCCAGGCAGGACCATGACCTGCTGCTGTGTTGGTGTGAAAAGCAGGGCTGCACAGTCAGAGTTACTGTGGCAGCTGAACCCAGTGAAAGCCCCACCAGGACATGTTCTGACAGCAAGCTCAAGCAACCCCAGCTGACAGAGCTGGCAACCTCAGTGCACAGCCTGCCGCCTGCTACCAGCCAGAGTGATGCTGTGGTCCTGGGCATGGGGCTGGAGGATGTGGGTGTGGGGCACCCCACCAGCATGGGAACAGGAGACTGAGACTTGGGTTCAGGGAGGAACAGAGGCACAAGACCCTCTGCTTCAATCCTGCTCCTTTAGGGGATGTCTGGGTGCCCTGGGTGGTGTTATGAGTGCTTTGGAGAGGGCTGTGTGGGGCTGATCTCCCTCTGGTGACCAGCTATGGGCCATGAGGAAATGGAATGAAGCTGCTTCAGGGAAGGTCAGACTGGACATTAGGAAAAGGTTCCTCACTCGAGAGGGTGGTTGGTCGCTGGAACAGGCACCCCAAGGAGGTGGTCAGGGTCCCAAGCCTGTCAGAAGCATCTGGACGATGCTTTTAGTTCTATGGCTTAGTGTTCGGTGGTCCTGCGAGAAGCAGGGAGTTGAACTCAATGATCCGTATGGGTCCCTCCAAACTTGAGACAGTCTATAATTTTATTATAACATTCCCTCCGGTTTTTTTTCCCTGTTGGCCCATTACAATATTTTAGGTATTTTCAGAAATACCCGGGCTCCTGCCCGGGGAACGCAGCGCGGCATTGGAAGGAAGCCCCCTGGAAAGGCCGCTCTTGCCCGGGGTGGCCGGGCCCGCAGCCGCAGAGGGGCCCGCAGCCGCAGAGGGGCCCGCAGCCCCACGGTAGCCTCGGGAGCGGCCCCGGGCCCTCAGCCCCGCACTGGCGGGGCCGCTCCGGAGCGGATCGGCACAGAGAAACCGCCCCCGCCGCTTCCGGTACAGCGCTCAAAGCAGCCCCTGTCGGCCGGTACAGCACCCAAAACACCTCCTCTCTGCCGCTACAGCGCCCAAAGCAGTGCCCCCCTCTGCCGGTACTGTGCCCCAAGCAGTGACCCTTTCCCGGTAGAGCGCCCCAAGCAGTGCCCCCCTCTGCCGGTACAGCACCTGGAGTGCTTGGCCGCCCGGGACCTGGGGGTATCTGGACAGGAGGGCCCGGGCCTCAATTTAATTAAATTTAAAACAAACAAACCAAAAAAACCCACAAAAAAAACCCCCCATGCGAATGTGGAAATCACAGTACTGCAAATTACAACCTCTCCAAAGACAACCCCAGGTGTTATTGGTCTCAGACAGCTTTGGAAGGTGCTGCTCTTTGAACACAAACTGCACTTGTATCAGAAACCGTGGGGCCGGTTTGGTGCAGAGGTTCCCCTCAAGCTGCCATCCTGCTTCGGGGGCCACATCTGCACGTGCACTGAAGGGAGCAGCTTCAGACGGACAGGTACCATTTTGTGCCGTCTGCTCTGAGATTCTTGCCTGTCTTTCACAAAGTACACAGCTCGCAACCAAATGCTGCTCTAAACAAACCCACGAAGAGCAGAGAGGGAGAGGACCTGCTAATCTCAGCAGGCTCCAGGGTCTCTTTGAGTATGAGTGGAGCGAGACAGGTCTGTCCATGCCTCCCTGTTACTCCAGTCCAGTCACGGCATGTTCTTCCCACATGCAGTTTTCACATCTTCAAAATGCATAAGCACAGCGTGGGTAAAACTTTAGCCAATGTTTGTAAATATAGTGAAAATAGGAAATGAGAAAGTGATTGTAAACACTGGAAGGACAAAGCAGAAAATGGGAAGGCTACGAACCCTCCTGGCTCACACCAGTCCCAGGTGTGTCAAATCCCAAGGATTAGGAAAGATTTTCCTCAAATTCATTCCACCTGAGGAGTCATTTAAGAGTCTGGCAGCTGGGGTGGTGTTGGTTGTTGTCAGGCTGAATGTGGGGCTGGGTGGACGTGCTCTCTCAGGAGGAAGGGTAAGTCTTGTCTCCCTTCCATATTCTGATTTTAGATCACTCTGTGTATTCAAGGTATTTTACAGATGTAGGTCTTACAAAGCTAATCTTGTCTTATGCAGGTGCTATGTTTGAAAAGACTCTTTCCTAAAATAATGGATGCTGGAGATGATGATTAGAATCACAGGATGTTAGGGGTTGGAAGGGTTTTCAAACTATTCAGGATATATTATTCAGTCTTCTGAGTCAGATGTATTATGACTATACCAGATTTTCTAAATAAGCTACTTACAGAAATAAAAAATCTAGTAGAAAAGATTTATTGTCAAAACACCACATGAGCATTTGTTTGTTTTTTCCTTTGTAGATTTATTCCTGAAGAAATTGCAACAAAAATCTTTGAAACAGATCCATGCTAATTTCTCAGTCAGTGTCTGTTTGTTTCTTTTCTCTTTGCTTGGTGTATTTTCTAACTTCTGAATTATCTATAGCACAGACCGGATCTTCTAGTGTGTTGATACAGGGACTAAACACAAATCCTGAACTTTGTTGTGCACTGTGGTCCATTGGGGGTTACAATTTTATAGTAGTATAATTATAATATTATAATTTTCTTTTACTTATGGCTGAGAAAGAGATTGGGTGGAAGTCTTTTTGTCCCCCAAGCATGAATGTTTTTCCAATATTATTTTAACAACAGACAGTGAATCAATATTAGTTACAAGAGTGACATTGCAGTGGTTTTGTTACTCAAAGATATACTTTAGTCTTTCATTTCATAAAAATCAGCTTAAAGTTTGACTAATGAAGGAAAGAAATGTTCCCAACATTGCCCTTTCTGGAGAAGAAATCCCTATTATTTAATTTCAGAGCAGTTTTACATTCCAGCAACTGGGATTTAATTACTAACTCCTTTTCTAATTCATTTTAATAACTTTAATTATCATTTTCTTCAGTGGTCAATGCTTTGGACACTTCATATAATTATAAGGAATTGCTAAGTGATTTTGCATTAATGAATATTCACTGATTATAGGAATCTCAATATCTGTTATAATTAAAATGTTTGCACCAGAATAAAAATTAATGATAGCTTGAAGACAGAGTATAGGGCCATCATTTTTTTTTTTTTTTTTTGAGTGATTGAATAAAAGAGAAGATCGTGTTATTTTTTAGCATCATATCTGTTTCAGGAAAGTAGATGAGAAAATGCTTACAAATCTGAGGTGGTTTCCCTGTGTAAATATTGAATGCTTTCTGATTTCAGTAATTGTCTGTTCCTTGTGTTAGCGTTTCATCAGTGGTTGTTTTTCAAATGGTCAGAAGCTCATCTAACTTTGTAACAGATCCCACAGACAATCCGTTGGCATTGTTATCATCTTGTGCTGAAGTTTATGGCTCCCTCATGTAATTCAGTAACTACTTTTTTTCCAAGTTGTAGTGGAATACCAACAACACTAAATATGTCAGAAGCAGAGTTTGGCATGTACTGTGAAAGGATGTGAGAACAAAATTGTTCTCATGAGAACAAGTGTTCTGTTATGAAATGAAGATAAATAATGAGAACAAACACTTCATTTAAAAAAAAAAAAAAAAAAGAGGATTTAATGAACTAGAATTGTGGTCAGTCCAAGGGAAATATATGCACGTATATGGTGCAACTGACCAGCAGGCAGCGAGGTAGAGGAGAAGCCAGAAGTGCTATCTGAATTATCTTGGAGAGATGCAGTCTGAGGACCTCCCTGTGGCACCCTGCTGCCCAAGCTGGGTCCCTGGGTGAGAGGAGGCAGCCTGGGGTGGGATTTACTGCTCCCAAGATGTCCAGGAGGAAAGCCTGCATCTGAGAGATGAAGGGGTAGATACTATGCAACTTAAGCTTCACTGGGATGTCAGTGATGAATCTGAGTGAAAACTATTGGTGGGGTTTTTTTTGTTTGTTTGACAACATCAGCTCTCAGGAGAAAATTGTTTGCTTTTCAAGCAGTTTTTCAATGGCAATAAAAGCAACATTGTTCATATAGAGGAGATGTTTTTGGAGAAGAATTCTTTGGTTTATGAATACCCAAGAATGTAATTTTCCTCGAGAACCAGTTTTTAAATTCTCTACTAAAGTTTCGACAGACTTCCAAAGGCTTGCCTTTCTCCTCTTTTTATTAAACAATCAGATGAGACTTAGAGCCCCTTCTAAGCATTGGTAATTACATGGAAGCGCCTATCCATGATCTGTCTTTTTTTCTTCAGGCTAGTGACTATTTCTTTCATTGAAGAAATGTGTAATGAATACAGTTCAATGAAGCAGTAGTGATATGTCCAGCAATGCCAGGGAAAATCCCACCTATTTGACACTGGAAAAAGAAATATCTCAACATCCATTGCATATCCAGTGCCCACAAGGTACAGAAATTCCTCAGAGGGAGCTGGCTTTAAATGGTACCCACAAGGGTAACAAACACATACGTGGTCTCCCCAGCCAGATTTCCCTTTCCCCAGTAGATAATCTGCAGACAGATGAAGATGCTACTCTGTTGTGCACTTGAATTCACCATCCCTTGTGACTGTCTCCAGTGACTCTTAACAACTCTTTTATCCAATGTTTGCTTGGGTTTTTGATTGTTTGGAGGGGTTATTTGAATTATTTTTTTTTCCTGCATGTATTGTTTTCTGAGGTGTTTAAGAGCTGGGTGGATGTTATGCTTAGGGACATAGTTTAGTGGTTTTAGTAGGGCTAGGAATAAGGTTGGACTTGATGATCTTGAAGGTCCCTTCCAGCCAAAACTATTCTATGATTCTAACATCTGTCACTAGGGAAGCATTGTGTGCTAGTTATGCTTTCCAAGTGGTTTCACCAGTCTTCACTGAAATAACAATTTCAGCCTATCCCATAAACAGCAGATGAAGAAAAGAGAGAGCCAGCAATCCTTGTATGACCCTCAGATGAGGGTATGGGTTAGTGAAGAGATGGAAATGTAGATCACTTTTCACTGCAATGCCCAGAATACAGACAGCAGTTTTCTCAAGTGACTAGGAATAAAGACTTTCCAATAAAACAGGGTGAGGAAAAATAGCTGCAGGAGCTGGTGAAAAGTAAGGGAACTCTGAGGGAGAATGTTACAGCATGTGGTAACTGCTCTGAATCAGAAATAGGTCACTGTGTAGATGGTACAAAAGCAGAACACCTCAATGTGTTAGGGCTCTGCCAAACCATCCAAACTGTATCCGAGCAAAAAGCCAGTTTCTGCCGTTTTCAGTTCATTGCAATTTCTGTCATTAAAACCCAAGCTTCTTTTTGTTGTTTTTGAAGAGGGGTGTGAGTGTGTGCACATGTGTGTACGTGTGAGGAAATGAAAAAAATGGTAATACAATTGCTCCTTTTGAGGCTGACACAAGCTAAGGGAGATAAAAATAAGCAAGTGAAATGAGTGCAAGGAGGAGGACTGTGGAGGAATTGCTTATCACCACCTCTAGCAATTTTGCCTTAAACACAGCTTTTAAGGAAAAAAAGATGAAGAACAGAAGCAAATCAACTGGAATAAGAAGAAACATCTTTTCACTCTTTCCTTTGGGAGGATTCAACAGCTCCAAGTGAGTTTTTAGGTCTTATGACATCATTGTTCATCTTTGGCCTTCTCTCACTCTGCGTTGTTAGTTTTGCTGAGCTGCACTGCATGAGAAGTAGTGTTGTTCTTTGGCACGGGACCAGCAGGCTAGAGACATTTCAGCAGTTCTGTCCTGTGGGGATAGCAACTGCTGGATTGTACTGATCCATCTGAGATTATGTTCTAGTTCAGATAACAGAAACTTCTACTGTAGGTCCCTCCCTTTCCTACAGAACTAGCTACCAATTCTGAACTAATTCTCTCTTTATTTTCAAGAAAAGAGAAGAGAGTACCTGACTCATGGGGAGCTATTTAACCAAATAAAGGGTTTGTAATGTTTCCTAAGGAAACAAACCATTGCCTCTGTCAGACAGAGGAATTAATCACTGAGCATTATTAGCAAGCGAGAAGGCACACACGCACTTTCAGATGTCTTCATAGCTTTGTGCGTTTATCAAAAGACTAATGAGGAAATGTTCTAGATCTCTGACTCCCGTATACCACTTAATTTGCATGAAAAAGACATCTAACCTGGTGGAATTTACTCCCTGGGAAATGCCCCTTCACAAGATAACTTTCTGCTCATCACAGTAATTCCAGAAAATCTTCTCTGCAGCATTTCTACTACCCCAGGGTGTTTCAGTGCAGAGGCTGAGGCCATGTTTTGCCTGTTCTTGGCCAGCTTTGTGCTAACTGGGACAGCTTTAAGGCTCTTCTGTCCTAAATTGGGAGACACATGAAGAAACCTCCTTGCTCCTATCTCTTTCTTGGGTGAAGCAGCAACAAGGACACAGAGAAACACAGTCATGCTTTTATTTCTACTTTTCTGGAGAAGAATGGAAAGAAAAATGAGAAAAACACCAGTTTCATAATTCACATGCCCTTTAAGCAAAATGAGTTTTCTCTTTAAACTTCAAAAACCAGGGGGGAGTGAGGATTTCATTGTGAAAACTAAATTTTCATTTTCAGTTTTGAGGGTTTTCCTTTAGAAATGTCTTGGCCTTTTTAGAGAAGTTTTTGAGTGAAGAAGTTGAAATGAGTTCAAATTAGTATTTACAAGAGCTTGATCCTGTAGTTGGCTTGTCACTTCTTCTCCTCTGTCCCTCACAAAGACTGTGGTCTTGGCCTTATGACTCTACAGCGTTTTCAGATCTTTACATCCCTAACCCTGTCCCTGACTAGTTTATCAAGATTTAAAGATTTTTGCATTCCCCAAGGCAGGGTGCAAAGTTCCTTGTCCATCTAATACAAAAAAAAGGTTCATAATTCCCACAAGGGGACCTAACAAACCTGCTCAGCTGTTATTTATGGAGAAAATCTGTTTGTGTACTCAGGACATGCCCGTTTCCTTTGTGGACACATTGACAAGTACTAAGGACTGTTAAAATCTAAGCATAAATACAAAAACACCTGCACCGGGTGGTCCTTGTTCATGTCATGCCACTTGTCATTCTTGACTTGGAAAGCTTTAGCCAGCAGTTCAGTGAGCAGCGTTTATCCTGTGTGACTCTGTAGTAATGAACAGCCAATACTGAAAAACCCAAGAATAGGAATTTGTTTTCCAGAACAACTCGGTTAAAAACATTCTTCTTGTACTCGAAATACCCCAAAATGCAATGAAACAAAAGGCTACATTAAAAATATATTTACTAATGTAACCCATAGACTATATTGTAATAAAATGGTTCCAAATAGTACCTGATCAAAGGCTTAAAAAGGCTTTACCCTGCTGCTTGTGCTGACTATATTTTTCTTAGCTTGAATAATAATAGCAAAAATTCCTTTCCAGTTATAAAGAGCTTTTCAGTAGTAATTAGGGACAGATCATGTAGACAGGAGGAGTTTATGTCTTTGCAAATCCCAGTAGATATTGATCTTCTGGTGTATTTCAAAATCTCATTTCTATTCTATTTTTCCTATTGGTTTTATCGAAGTTTTTGTATATGGTGGAACAATGCTGAAGTGTGTGAGCTGTGACTGCTGTCAGAGAATGCGTACTTATTAAACTTACACCTCGAAGCATACCCAGAGCTTGTATTTTTAATAGGATGAAAGCATGTCTTGGTTTTACATGCTAAAGTCCACATTTTGGAGTGATTTGACTTGACCAGACTTCTTTAAACAAGTGTAGCTGATCAGAATCTACATACTTTGAGTGTGCATTTCTTACCAAAGTATGATTCCGCAGTTTTACAGAGTCCCTCTTACGTATGGTCTATCAGCCCTTAATTCTCCCCAAAGGGGAACAGCTTATAATTAATTTGTCTATTTCCTCAAACGAAATATTTCAGGATTTTACCCCAGAAGGGGCCATATAATCAATGGGGTAAAGCATTGGGAGCTGTTAGACAAGATGATGCTGGCTCTGTGTAGCAGCTTTGCTGCAAAATCTTGGTCACCTTTCATGTACCAGACTCTGGAGGCCCAAACTATGGCATTTTCCTTGGATCTTAGGGGATGGCAAGGTGAGGAGGTGTATGCACAGCTCCGGGTGTGGAGGACATCAGCAGGATCTGGTAGATGCATTCCAGTCTGGGATAAAAAACTGTGTGCCAAGTTTTAGAGCACAAACGGAGATAGAATATAAGGGAAAGTTCAAAGCAAGCATCAGATTTGGCTGCAGCTGACACAGACTCTCTCTCCCACTTCCATTACACTGCCTGTATACACCCCAAACAGAGATTAAGCTGTTAGGATACTAGAGACAGGAAATTTGAAATATCTTCTTCCTCTCCCTGTGTTCACACCTCTTCCTGTCCTCACCACAAAGCCATCACCCCATAGTCCAAAGATCTTTTTCAGGCATGAGAAGTAGGTCATGAAATCCTGAAGATGAAAAGCAAATCCATTGATGACAACTTTGGGTTTGTTAAGAGGACTACAGATCTGCTTACTCCAGATCCAAGCCTACCTATATGTGCAGCAAAGTTCACTGTATATGCAATTTCAGTTACTTTCTAGAAAAAGCTGTAATGGTGATCACACAATTTCTTTTTATAATGTCTTAAAGTATTACTACAATAAATGGATCTCTCTTCTTGCCAGTGCCTTTGATCTGAACCCAATACAGGTTAGTCAGATGGGATGTTCATAGACTTTTTTTGATCAGCTTTCAACTTTTTGTACTGACCCCAGTGACATAAGCCACATCTGTAAATTCATGTGCACTCAATAAGTGAAAGGAAGGAAAAGCTGGAGAAATCAAATCCCAGCAGAATCAAACAGCCTTCTATAGTAGGGTGCCTATAACATTTTGTATTGGCCTTGCTGTGGTGGGTTTACCTTGGCTGGGCACCAGGTGCCCACCAAGCCCTTCTATCACCCACCCCAACCTCTGTCAGCACAGGACCCAGGGAGAGAATAAGATGAAGAGAAAAGAGCTGTGGGTTATGATAGATAAAGATGTTATTCTCTACTTCCCATCTGCAGGCGATGTTGGGCTGAGTCCAGGAAGCAGGGCTCCAGAACACGCAGCAGGTGCGCGGAGGACAAAGTTGAATGCCCCCCCCCCCCCCTCCTCCTGTCCTCTCCCTTTGTAGTTGAGCTGTCATCATATGATATGGAATATCCCACTGGGCAGCTCAGGCTGGCTATATCCTCCTCCCCATCTTGCCCCCCAGCCTCTGGTGCCGTGTGAGCACTGGCAGTGATAACACGGGTGTGTTACCAACACCCTCCAGCTCCCAGTGCTGCAGCATGGGGGTTGGATGGGGAAAAGCAGCTCAGCCAGACCCACTATACTTGTACATGAAGATCTGAGATGGTAACAGCTATTGTCTGTCATTCAGCAATTTCCTGTACGAGTCAGTGCAAAGGCATTTATCTCCAAGGAAATTGCAGAAACCTTAGTTCTTAAGTCACCTGAAAGTAGAGAGGACAAAGCACTTCAGATGATAAAGTCAGTGAATCAGTCCTGTAGCGTGGTCTGTAGCCCTGAACTAGTCTTTGGTGCCTGGGAAGAATTTAGTGGCCTGTAAAGTTCCCAGGGCTTCTGGTTGCATTTGTTTAGGCCCAAATAGGATGGTCTTTCTAACTCTGCTTTCTGTGATTCTATTAGAAAATGTAAATTTCTAATTTATAAGGCCAAATTTCCATTAGACCAGATTCCACTTTTGCTTTGGAAAAATAGCAGCTTCGGGGGGGACTTGGGCTCACCTACCTGAGAGCAACCCTGAAACTAACTATCAGCTGTTGTCTTCAAGGCTTCCACGTTCGTTAGACTTTACAAAGCACTTCCTTTGTCAATGAAGCTTTTTAAACAGCGAAACTGCCGGGCCATGGTCCCTCTCCCAAGGACACCTCCCTCTGTACAAATGTGTCTTTGTCCTTAGCTGTGGCTACACCATGTCACCTTCGTGTAGGCAGCAACTGCCCTTTACCATCACCAAGTAGTCTTAGAAAATAACTGAATAAACTTTGTCAGTAAGATCTGATTTACTCCCCCCCCCCCCAAGCGCTGGAAACAAACCCCAGCTCCAAGTTGGAGGGCATTTAGTTTCCTTTTCCTTGTCTTGTATTACCCTCTAGTGGCTGAGTTCTTGAGCATCAGCATCTGAAGTAAAGACAAAGTTAACTGAACGTTTTCCATGCGTTATGCTTTAACTGACACTACCTGACCTCTAAAATTCCATTCTCTTTTACCATTTTATTTTTTTTAAACAAAATTTCTTCAAAATAATAGAAAACTTAAAGTAGGATTTTTTTAATTATATTTTTTTTAAGCTTTGAAGAAAATAAATGTGAGAAACAGTATATTCTTACCAAAGCAGAAAATACATTCTTCAACACTGAACGTTAGAGAACCACAGTGGGAAGATAAAAATAGAGCCTACAAATGGATGAAGTCTATTTTTCTCTTCCCTGACTTCCTTCTGGGCTAGGTAAAGAATTGGGAAAGCAAAAAGGCAACGTGTTTAAATAGAAAATACTTTAAAAAGGAGGAATATATTAAAAGCTTTCTTTTTTTACTTGTGGTTGTCATGGAGGAACAATCATTCAGGGTTCCTAAGGAATAAAACTGTTTTAAATTACAGCTGCTATTTCTAATTTCAAATTCTTTTAAATGTTTGGAGGGATTCATATAACAAATTCATCAATGTGTTTATCTCAAAGAGTTTTGCCAATGTAATTGCTAAAATGCCTTGCATTGTTCAGTTTGTTCATTCTCAGCATTCTGGATTTTATTGAAGAGTCAGAATAGCATGTTTATTATTATTAGCACATTAACAGACTCTCATTAGCTTAATTCCAGTTAAAGCAATAAAATCTCAGGACAATCGGGGAACTTTTCACACTTCTGTTATTCACAAAGGAATAGAGAGCTTCAGATACATATTCAGAACAATGACACTAAATTCCATATTTCTCTGACTTTGGTTCCATTAGAAATGTTCAGCAAGTATCCAGGATGTGCTGTTTGCACTGTCACGATAATGAGTTGTGTTATTAGCTCTGTTCTGGCAGAATGACTAACATAAATAACCATCGTGTTTCTAGTTATGACTATAAAACCAGAATGTTCAAGTTGAAATTACACTGTTTCGCTGTGGTTTTATTGCTTGTTGTAACTAAGAGGAACAATTTAATCAAATTTGCATACCTACCCAACAGTTAGGCATTTCACATTTAACTGCACTATTTTCCTCCAGCAAATCTTTCCATGGGAATTATACAACAAAGCAAGCTCAGCAGGAATTCTTGATGAAGTCTTTTCAAGTTAATGTATACTATTATTAGAAATTCATTTGGGATATATTGGGACTCCAAACATACGGATGTTTATGAATCACAAAACATTTCCCAGAATATGGCCAGGTCAATATTTGTAACTGGAACACAGTGCTTTTGCCAAGGTGTTTCTGGAGCTGCTGCAGGGAACCAGTGTAACCTACTCTGGAACAAGAAGGGGAATTTTCAATACCTTCTGTTATACAACAGTGGTTCTTCTACTTCCATTTTCAAATGTCCGCTTATCATTAGCACTTTTTAAGTCCTTTGTCAGCAGGACATGATGCTAATGGTAGGAGTGTTAGTGTAGGCAAAACCAGGCTAGGTTTAATATCAGATTGAAAAGACCTGAAAATGAGGAAAGCAAATGAGGCATCATGCCAGCCTCAGTTTATACTTGTAACACTTACAGAGGGTGGCCCAAGGTCAGTTGGGACTGGGGAAAAAAAGAAACCTCCCAGGTTTAAGTTACAGTGATGAGAAATTAGGGTGAGCCTGACTGTGCCATGCTTGGTCTGGAATGAAATGGAGACCATCTCTTATAACACTGGTGGGATGGCATATGTTGGTTTTGCAGGTCTTCTGCTTTGCTAGGTACAGCACAGAAATTATTGGTGTATGTTAAGCCAGTCAAGATAGATAAACTGGAATGTGGGCCAGGAAGGGAAAGTTTGGGCTTTCTGACTCATGTGTTGATGTGAAGTCTAAAACTCATTAAAATGTAGCCATGGAATGGTGAAACAAGGTATTATTTCTCACACAGGAGAGTCAGAGACTTAATATCCAAAAGGTAGGTATTGTGTGATTGTTTTGGTTTTTTCTTTTTGCGCTTAAAGGCATTTGACAGAATGTGGATTATTTTCTTGATGCTTAGTAGCTTCAGAAGCAACAGGGTATGAAGAGAATCAGAAAGTCAGATTCAAGCAACCACATCTGCCTGACACCTTGATCGAAGTGCAGTGCTTGCACAAGCTGCAGAGAGATTCTCCTGTGCCAGCTGCTGTACCCGAGTGCCTGATGAAATGTAACCACAGTACAAATCCTTCTAGAGTTGAGTCCTTAACAACATTTTAGTAAGCTAGAAAAAAATTCAGACCATCTATCGAAGTTGGTGGTTGGGCAGATTTGGAGTTACCTGTAATAATGTCAAACAAGATACTCTAATTTCTGCTTAAGATAATCTTGGAGTTAGTTGTCAGAGCTACTGTGAAAAATACAGGAAAGTGAGATATTGCCTAGAGATGGGAATATCCCCCAACCCTCTGAGAAATCCTTAGGAAACAGAGGCAATAGTAGGGCTTGTTTCTTTCATGGTTTTGTTCAGCCCTTGGAAAGTGTACCAGTTTGGTTTTTTTAGGCTGTACTTCCAAACTGGGTATGTATAAGTCTGGCTGGATTTCAACATGGTAAAGAAGCAAGAGAAGATTTAAGGGAGGAGGTTTACACATCAGCAATGCTCTTTTGCCTCCCTTATCCACTTCCTGGCAAGCTAGTCCTGCCAATAACGTGAAGTAAATGAGGCTTTAACAAAATAAACCAAAAGAAAGAAACAATTATCATATTTTACAGCTGTTTTGTTTCATTGCAACTTACTAATCAAAGGAAGCTAGAGGCAGGGAGGATGCGTAATGCCAGTGTCTGAACCCTCTGTGACCCACTAAGCAAGCAATATTGAGACTCTGGTTCAGGACACACTGTGCACTGGAGAATCACCTCCAAGGTGGGAAATTTTATGGCATGAAATCTGACTTCTGAGGGCTAAGAAGCTGAGAGCTTATTTCACTCTCTGTGTTTGAAGCAAGTTTCCACAAAAATCAAGAAGCCTTTTTCAATGAAAAGAGTACCTTTCTCATAATACTTAACAGAAAAGATGGAATTTTTGTTCACCTCAAGAAGATGATACCATTCCTCAATTCTAAATACGGATTTGCATGTGTGTGTGGTTTGTTGTTTTGTTGGTTTTTTTTCCTCAGACCACACTGGTGTTGTCAAAACTGTCCAAGTCTCAAAGACTACAGAGAAAATAATGCAGAACTGAGAATCTGATTTGGGAATGCTATGTCATTGTTAAAACACTGACAGAACACCAAGGGGATCCACAAAACAGCTCTTTTCTAGCAGCAGTAAAACCTCTAGGGAGACTTGTAGGTATGTGTTTGCCAAGATGAGAGGTAAGGGTCGAGATTCATGGTGAGAAGGCTGTAGAGTTTGTATTCCACTTGTGGTGTGTTTGTTTGTAGTACACTGCTGTTGGTGCTGGGGTGATTAAAAAAAAGCAAATAACTTTTAACACAGCGCAACACAGTGGTTTGGAAAGCAAGTAGGGATGATTTTTTTTCTTTTTAGACTGTTTAACCAAAGGGATAAAAGCCTCTGAACTGGTAGCAGAGATGTAGGGTGACGCACAACCCCCTGCCCCCTACTACGCAGTACTTCAGCGTTTTCAGAACAAGCCCTCACAGAGGAAAAATAACAAAATCAAAGACTATGGGAGGACTTTGTGATCATGGGACACAGTTTAATGCCCGAACTACCACCACTGAGATATAATTCAGAGGTCTGAGGCTGCAATTTTTCTCCCCAGGACCTGAGCTGCAGGAGCAGTCTTCCAGCAACCCACCCAGCTGGGGACTGCCACACACAGCAACCAGCACGCAGAGTGTCCCAACTAGTTTACTTCTGCCACCAAAGTATCTGTCCTGCTTTCAACCACCAAGGCCTCTATTCTGAGGAGAGAATTTAGTACTTGTTCTGTCCATCTAACATCTCAGTTGCTAAGGAAATTCTCTGGAAGAACGAGGCAATGCTGGTTTTGCCTGACATAGTGATTTGTTCCCTATAAAGCACAGCTTAGAGAAACTAAGTTAAGAATGTATTTTGCTCACATATTTGGTGTTAAGCCAGTTAATGGGATGAGGATCAGGGAAGACTTTTCAGTGAGATTCACTAAAATGCTCTGGGAGTTTCTTTTGCCTTTTTCAGGCAGTGCGAGATGTTCATCTCAGAAATTTCCTGGATGTGGAGGGACTCATTATATTCTCATTATACTCAATATAATGTCCTTGGTCTTTCCTGCTGTGTTACAGTGAGATGCTGGGTTTGTAACCTTCAATTTTCAAGTTATTTAGAGAAGCATTTTGTGCCTTGGGAAGGGGCTGTTCAGGGGATGCTTTGAAGTAAATACCTCTTGTGTAGTTGTGATGATGGGCAATAGATCTTGGTGATCCAGGTGTCTCTTCCAATTTATTTGTCTTAAAAAAAAAAAAAGGAAAAAAGTCTCTTTAAAGAGATGTATCAATGGGGATAAAACTGTGATTTTTTTTTTTATTATTATTTTTTTTCTTTCATTCTTCCTCAGGGCAAAAAAATATGGATTCTTTGACCATTACTGAAATACATGGTCTTTCTTTTCAGTTTCAGCTACTTTTTTTTTTTTTTTAACCTAGAATCTACCAATTAAGGGCATTATATTCACATGTGGAAAATGAAAGAGGAAGAAAAGAAAATTGCCCCAGTGAGTTTCTCCATTTCATACCCCTAGTAGTCTTGTAAGAATTCTCTTGATGTCATAGGAATGAAGCTACCAGGGACATTTTCCACCCACCCATCAGATAGGAAGTCCATATATAAGGATTACATTGCTTTCATACATACTCTATTCTTCACTTTGCTTAATGATTTTGTTCTTATTGAAGCAAGAGGTTTGAGTGCTTATGAAGGCAACCAGCCAGCACAGAATAGTCAGAGGCACTGAGGAAACTATGGTGTTTCACATCACTCTGTGCCCCCGAACACTGTACTTTTCCTCTGCCTATGAGAAGGGGACCTCATGTCCATTGTTATTCTGTCATCAGTTTCATCCCTCCTAATTCTGTCTGTTGAGACACAGTAATAGGCTGAAGAGGACCAGAGGGGCCCTAAGTCATGGAATGGAGTATCTGCTCTGCTGTTGAGCAGGAGCTACCTCTGTGGCAGGATGGCTGTGAGGAATTTGGATGACTGCAAACTGTTTCCAATTCAGGCTCTTCTGAAGAGCCACATTGACTCCTCCTGCAGCCTTAGGGTAAATTTGTGAGCTTTCCTCAGCTCACCTAGAGCAGAATACTGCTGCAACAGGGAGCAGTCCTACTTCTTTCCACATTTGTCCCTGGTTCCCAACCACATTCTTGGTGCTGGGCTGTAGACCTCATCAACCTTTGCTAAAAGCAAAGGAACTGGCTGATGAGCAAGGAGAAGCAATATTTTCAGCAGCCAGGACTTGTAAATACACCTGGAGAAAAGTAGTCTCCTTTGTGTTTTGGCTCTGGGTCCTGGAAGCCCTTTGACTCCGGGCAATTGCCTGGGCTGTGGAAGAGCCCAAGGGTGGTAGTGCAGCAGTGCCTTGGGGACACCTGCCTTGGGATGGGCACAGCTGACCAGAGGTGTCTGATTCAGCTAAAAACATGAACTGGGTATAGGGGGAAATAATAAAAGGGAAGTAGACTGAAGAAAAGAATTGACTGTACCTTACTGTAGGAATCTTTTTGGAGTTCATTAATTCTGAGATGAACTGGAAGCATTAGTCTTGCAAGTGAGATCACACTTGATATGAGACTTTAGCAGGGGTTTATCTGTCAAAGTGGACCGAAACTACTCAGACTTTCTATGAAGCTGCCCATGAAAGTTCAGTGGCTTTCAGTCACCGTAGATTAAGGGTGGAAGTGAATTTCTGATTCATAGGTAAAAGACATTGTCACCCTCTATGTTGGAAATTCTGTATACAATTTCTTTCCCATTTTAAAGTCATTTGCTTAAACAGAGAAGGGGACTGACCTTGTAATTAAAGCACATGACAGAAGCAAATCATGTGCATTTGTGTTACTTTAGTCAGGTAATTTAATGTTTCCATATATTAATTTCTCAAATGCCATGGTAGTTCACACTGAGACCTTGTGATTTCTATAGGAACAGTCAAGACTATCAGCATGACTATTCCCTCCCTATTGGAGGGAAGGTACGAATAGTTAAATAATAATAATATTAAAATTATTAAGGCAGTTGCAAAATACTAAGTTGAAAGGGGAAGTTGCATCAGGTAACGTTTTCTGCTGTGAGCTGTTTTTTGGTGGATTGAGCTTTGACCCTCCAGTTGCTCCTGGCATACCTAAATGTCATACACTGTTTTTAAAGCATGGGGATTACAGCACTATATTTCACTTTAAAAAAAATTACTTTCAAACTGCCATTTGCTTTCAGTACAGCTCAAAATTACATTATCTTGTATTATTTTTCTACTTAAAATACCTGCCACTTGATTCTTGTGTAACAACCCCCTTTTTATTACCTTTTTTTTCCTTCTCTCCTTTCCCTTCTTATCTCCTCTCATTGCTTAAAACCCTTCTGAAATATGTTATCACAGAGGTGCTACCACCATCACTGATGGGCTCAGCCTAGACCAGCAGCGGGTCTGTCCTGGAGCCAGCTGGCATTGGCTCTGTTGGACATGGCAGGAGCTTCTAGCAGCTTCTTACAGAAGACACCTCTGTAGCCCCTCCCTGCTACCAAAGCCTTGCCACGCAAACCCAACACACTAGCAGGTAGTTATGTCATGAGTAGTAAGAGAGAGAGCAGCACGAGGCAGAGAGGAGTATAACACAGTATAGACTCCTGTGTGCCCTTTGCAGGGTTGTCCAAAGCAAATTCCCTTGTTCAGGACAGGTTCCTGATTTTTGTTATGCCAGTTCAGTTTGCTTTAGTTTTCTCGTTCTGAAGCTGGCTGGCCAAGCTTTCAATTTGAATAATTCTTCATTTCCCATAATCAGATCTTTTTGTAAAAACCATTGGCAAGATTTGGTTTTGATATCATATGTCACCGCGTACTTGCATTGGTCATATGGACTTTGTTGGCACACCAGAAGTGAGACCTGCAGACACATTGGAAAATACGTTAGTTGCCCAACTAGAATGTTAGAAATACATTTGAAGTTTCTGGTTTCAGCAGTCTGCTGCTAGCAGTGGTCTCAAAAACGTTAACGAGATCTGTATTTAGTGAAAATGTTCAAATAAACTGCAGTTTTTGTTGGGGTTTTATTTGGTTTTCTTTTGTTTTGAAAAACACTGAGCTTTGAGAATTCATTATCTAGTTTATACTTTTCAGATCCCTCCCTGATGGGGGAAAAAAGGGATGAACTAAAGCCTAGAATTAAAGACAAGGGAAGGTTAAAATTGGGTATAAAATGCAAACTTGAATGTATCAACTCTAGCCAAAATACATGATTAGAGTAAAGCATTTCATGCACCTTTATTTTTATTGCCTTCAGAAGAGCAGAGATTCTGTGAAATGCACAGGAGGGAAGTGAGCATGAAGGGAATGAAAAGGGATGAGACTTGGTGTGGTTGGGAATTTCATAAATTCAGCATTAAGTCTGGAGAACGAAACTCATCTGTGATGAGAAAGATGTGGAGGAGAGTGAGTAATAGGGACTAGAAGGTAAGGAAGGCAACTGGGACACTGTGGAGGAGAGGATGGGGACTGGGTGAAGAGCATGGGGCAGAAGGCTGAAGAGTAAAACCAACCATGGTCCACAACTGTTAAAGCAGGTTCTTAGCAGAAATAAATGAGGGACTTGGGGCTTCTGGTGGAGAACATGACTCCTCTGCCAGCACACAGGGACAAAACCTATTAGTCAAATGGTGTCACATCTTGTCCTACTCACACAGATGATGGCCCTCTCTAACTCTTGTCATGTCTGTCCTTATCTTTTTTGTGAGTGTCCAAAGGCTTCTGGTGACCTATACAGTAGCAACATGACATTATATGGGGGGGATTTCTATATTTCCAGTTTGGTTTGGTTTTTTTGTAAGTATTGAAAAGCAGTGACAGAATAGCCACACCAAAAAAAAAAAAAAAGCTGAAATTGCAGGCCAATTAGTAATATATGTGTAAAAGCTCAAAAGAATAACTTTCATTAGAAGGGTGGTGGTGTGGACCTGGGAGGGGATGAAAAGCGACCACCTCTCTAGGTGATATAAGTGCTGCATAAGAGACTTGTATCAGAGCATCTCTCAAATCAGGAATTCTACTGAAAAATAATCTTCATAGTTTATTCTAGTATTTTATTTTGCCAACAGTCTAAGCACTGATTAGTATTTTTGAGATGTGCCCATTTAGCTTTTCGTCTTATTTGGTAGCACCTAGAGTAGGAAATTAAAATCCTCCTTGTTTGTATCTCATCTCTGTTGAGTAGTCAGGAATTCTTTAATTCCTACTGCCACTTCAAGTCACATCTGTAAATACCAGGAGTGAAAACCTGATGCAGTGAAATGAACACAAGTTTTTTTTCATTCTGAGTTAAATATCCTGTTATTTAAATGGATCAGAGATATAACTTTAGTTCTTAAGCATCTAGAAACCATCAGCCAAATCCTGACTCCAGAATAATCAATGTAATGTCACCATTCATAGTGATTGGACTATGTGAAAAAAGTGACACAGGAATTGATTGGGTGATGTCAAAGAAAAGCATTAAAAGTTTGATATTTGAAAAGTTCTCAGAAAATGGGGAAAATCAGCTTCTTTATCATTATTTTTAATAGATGACACTGCTTTTTCACAGTGAGAGATATTTTTTTTCTATGTAGAATTTGGTAATTAAAAGAGGAGCTGACCAACTGGTCAGCAGGACAAAATATGTATGAAATACTGATTAAAAGAGAATTAGCATATGTTCTGTGTTTTAAGGGTGCTGCTGTTTAAATCTGTCTCTTTAAATCTATTTACTTTGTCAGGAAATGCTTGGGTTTTGATGTTGCTTTTAAATAAGATGATTTTTCTTTTTCTTACACAATGTTTAGTTTTTTCCACTGGATTTTGAGTCTGGCTTACAGATCCTCTGAAAAGATAAAAATCAGATGCCACGCAACCCTATTCCACTGTCAGGAGAGAGTGACGACATGGCACTGCTGAGTTCCAGCACCTGAGTTTGCATCAGAGCTTACAGGTTCTTTCCTTGATGTACTGAGAAATGAAGTTGGCAGAGTTTATAGAGACAGGTAAAACACTTCTTCACCAGCTTGTGAGCAGGCACGCTTACCCTGCCTGGTGACTTTAGAAGATACTAACCACTGAAATCACAGGATTTCTGGTCTTCATATTTCACTGGATCAAATCACCTCTTGTCTCCAGCAAAAGTGTTTTCTTCCCTTTATTCCCTGGATCTAAAGGTCTTGAAATTTCTTTCTTTCTCTCTCTCCATCCTTCAGCTGGTAGCTACATACCCTTCACTCCATCATCTGGCCCACAGTATCCAGGGCTTGGTTTTGATGCTCTTGGGATACGATCTTCTACAGACCTGTTACTTCTGGCTCTAGAGGTGATTTGGAAGTAGAAACCCTGTTGACTAAAGTAAGAAAACAGATTTCTCATGCTTTTTCCCGTACAACAAAATTTCTGTCTGGGAGAGATGTGGCAGATATATCAGAGGAGAAAGAGTTCAGGGTTCATATTTCCAAATTTCTTTGAGCTCTTACTTTAGTCTGGGAGTTTGCATCTCATGAACTTTATCAGAGGCATTGGAGGGGAAAATTCATGTGCAGGCACACTGGTGGGTGTTTGTGTATGTACATGTGAACCCACCACTTTGCTGATAAGTGTAACGATTGTGCTGCTCTTGATATTCATATGACTGCTACAATAGTTCACTTTCCTGTGACAATAAGGAGCCAGTTTCAGGCTTTGGGGTTTTGAGGTCAAGTGAGGTCTTACAGACAGTTCTGGGGGAAGTACTACAGCAAATACAGACTTACGTCTTCTTTGAAAGGCTTACTATTTCATTACATAATAGAGAGCTCCACTTCTGACTCATTGTATTCATTTATTTCCCCTTATATGTAAATGAAACCACAGAACTGTTTTGACTGGAGCTGGTTATTACATCCCTAGATAACCAGTCAGCAGCTGGAAGCTTTGCTAAAGCTGAGGAGGTTATGCAAATTAGTGACTGCGTACTTCACCTCTGCCTGCTCTCAGAAGGAAACAGCAAAGTTTTTAACATAACACAACTGCCTTAGTATTTCAAAACTGAAAATTAAAATTATTGGGTGGAAGAAATTGTGAATGCATGAGAAAAAGTCACTGTTTTGAAATAATGTTCAGTATCTAAAATGAGAAATGGAGATAAAGAGTCACTAGGACAAATCCTCATGGCTAACTATTTGAACAATGAATAGTGGTACCAGACGTCACCTATATACAACTACACACAATGTTATCTACTGATGCCTTATCTGCATCATATGGTTTTATATGTGCTGATAATGGAAGTGCACCTATGCCTTTTCTACCACATTTCTGCCTTGCTTGCTAGAAATTCTGATTCTGGTTGTAGCAAAAACCTGTGCACTACTGAACATGTCAAATGGGACCTTTCCAAGAAAGATGTTTCTGTCTCGCCTATGAACACAGACACGTGTACAACAGCAGCGTGAGATAATGTACCCTTCACTGCCCTGACAAAAAAATCAAGGCTATTCAGTAGAATCTGTGACTCCCTCCCTGTCTTTCCATTTCTGTAGATTTGTTGTAAGTAAATAAAGCTGCAGAGCAGCTGAATGAAGTTGTATCTCACCTGCTCAGTCACAGGCATTCAAGAGAGATATTTCTACATAAGATAGTGTAATGTTTCTGGGGTTCTTTTCTCCTTGTTTCTATTCCTCTTTGTGAACAATGAATTGTAAGGAAAGAGCACTGCAAATGTAGTCCTCTATAATGAAATGGTAATTACAGTATTGTCACAGTGGAAATTCATGACTGCTAGGGATTTTAGCTCTGACTCTGTTCTCAAACCCATGGCTGTGCCCAGTCACCTCCCATTAGGCAGTCGTGAATAAACTTCACCTTCAGCTATTTTTAAGTCTGCTGCAGACTGGGAGGTTCCTGTTTTCTGTGTGGTGACTCCAGGAGTATGGCTGCCTTCGTACCACATCCTGTGGCCGTGGTGCTTCTGCCAGCTGGCTCATGGAGCAGAGCCAGGCTCATGATGCTGACCACAACCTGCAGTGTGACTGGCTCTTTCAGCTGGCAGGATGTTCCCTGAAGATTCAGATGGAAGTGTCCTTAACTACAGCGAGCATCCTCACGGAAGTACTATGTTCATTAAATTCATCTGCTTGAGGCACAAAAAAACCCCAAAAAGCAGAAGCTAGCAGTTCATATAAGAAGGATACTAGTTGATATATATATTATTCTACTGCAAAATTTCTATTCCATGCAATCTATCTACAACATGAAGCTACCTGCACTGAATGGCATTCTGTGATGAGTGGTTTTCTGCTGAACTCTAAATATGATTGAGATCTTGTTTATTTTGGGCAAGCAACAGTTCCTTTGACACAGGGATTTATTGTTCTGTTGTCAGGCTAAAGTTCTCTGAGGTGATTCTTACTCGTGGATGTTAATTCCAGGTGGAGGGAATTGAAACAGAACACTGAAAACTGATATTTTTATTACATAAACAAACAAGCATTGCGTAGGAATATTAACGTTTAACCTCTGAGGTAGTCAGGCGTGTGCTTATGGAAGAGATTCTGCAATGCAGGGCTTTCTCCTGCTGTTTCTCACTTGCCTTAGAAATTCCGTAGCTAATCGGAAGATAGTACAGCTTTGCCTCACAATATTAGAGGAATGTACATGGTGGAGAGTCACAAGTGCGAGCAAACAATTGGCTCAGTCAACGGAAGCCAGAGAAATAAACAGCGAGCAGGAGGTGTTCTGTTCCCATAGGGTGTTCCTTGCAGTAGCTACTACCGCGGAAGGGAAGTAATGTCATTTGTGGCTGGAACCCACATTTGATTGACTTTCTAGTGCCGGGGAAAAGCTTGGTGGAGGTAGGAAGAAACTCCAGCATGTGTTCATTATGTCGATACCTATTGTGTAATTTTGTTTAGCTTTGGACAGAGGAATTGCATGTTTGTTTTGAGTACTCGAAGGAGAGTCCTGGAGGATTTTTGCCTATAGAAAGAGGCAACAGAAAAAGGCAGTTGAATGTGTAAAGTTAAAAACGGGAGTGATACACTTTGGGCTCAAATTGCTTATGAAATGGACTTTGAGGGGCAATGAATCTTTGTGCTCTGCAGCTCTGCTCTGTGGCGTTGGAGAATGTTTAATTTCCATCCTGTTCATTCATTCTCCAGCTAGATGGAGTGAGGAGTGTCATCCCCCCTACACCAAACACAACCCCCACTCCTCCAAAAAAAACCCCACAACAACATAAGCACCAAAAAACCCTAACCTCACAGTTAAGCTTCAGCGAAGAGTTAGGAAGTGACATAGAAGAGTCATCAATCACTGTGTGAGAGCTGAAGGGGTTATTTATTTGCTTAGCAGGATGGCACCATCCTCTTCTCCCTTCAGTGAGCTCTCATACATGCAAAAAACAGTCAGCTTTAACCTGAACTGATTATCGACAGCGCACTCTCATCTCTGAAGGGCCCTGTGTACAGGATCACCAAAAAGACAGCACTGGGTTATGGTTTTGGAAAAAACCCACCATAAGTACAAATCCATAAACATTTTAAATGTGAAACATTTCCTTTTTTTTTTTTTTTTTTTTTTCCCCCCCCTTCTCTGTCTCCTCAGATAAATTTAAAAAAGAAATCTCATTCCAGCTCAAGGCCAGGAATTTACTGACACTGGTCAATGATTTCATCTGTGTGACGGATGCTTTTTCTAGGGACCTGTTGTGGGGCATTTACTCAGGATGATGTCATAGCCAAGGAAGGAGCAAGAGAACACAATTCCCAATATGAGCAACTCCAGACACATCCTCATACTCCATGGCACGATGGTAAGCAGAAACAAGTGTGCTCACTCTATGCAAGCAGTTTCATCATTCTTTTGGGAAAGTACTCAGTGGAAGTTCCCTCATGCAAGGCTTTCTCCTCACTTTGACACCTAAATTGTTTGCTGAATGATAGTTATTGACCAACCAGTAATCTCTCCTGAATAAGGAACAGTTGGTAAGTTCACACCCAATATCTCAAGACACCCCATAATGACATGAAAAGATATTTGCTTTTGCCTTGCTCAAAAAGAAATGTAAGCGGCCACCTCCTTTCCTGTTTTGCTCCCTCTGTGCCCTGGTCCAATTACGTTGCCCATGCGCAGTAAGGAGTGAAGGACAGTGATCTCCCTCTCTGTTCCTCACCTTTCTGCATCTGGTCAGCTCAGGCAGCAGAGACCTGCTCCTTGGATGAAGCAGCTTGGTCTTTAATGTCTTCATCCTCTTACTCTCTTCCTTGCATCTAAACACAGCTGGCTCAGCATTCACCTTCCTGGTTGTTTGTTTGCTGTTGTATCCCCTGAACGCAGCTATTTAGGAAGCTACAGAACAATTGCAATAACAACACTGGAATATGTGACAGTGTCTGTTATTCCATTGCTGTTAAGTCCTGGGACAAGGCATCACAATGGGCTTTGATGTGTCTTGTGCCATACATCGCCACAGACACAGGCCATGGCAGTGAAACCGCCCTCTTCTTTTTTCCTCTGTCCCTGTTTGGGTCAGGTAGATGTTCAGATATTTCAAGGTTAAAATTGAAAATAAACCTTGGGATTTCTCAGAATTTTTAGAAGCAATACATCTAAAAAAACCTTGCATTCTTTGATTTCTTTATCTCCAGTCACATTTTTATCATTTCCTATCATTCTAACATCTGTATATGTAACACTGTTGAGTATGATTGTGGCCAGGACATGGACCAGTCAGCAGCTGAACAGCAAAAGATCTCTGTTTAGGTATCAGTGTGTGCTTGATCTTAACCTAAATGTCTTCCCTGTGTTCTCTGCTACTGTTTGAGAGAGAATATTGAGCTCAAATGACTTCTGGCCCAAAGTGGGCTACACATTCTTATTCTTAATTTTAATTATTTAATTTTTTATTTTTAGAAAACCTAAGGGGGTTTAGAACTGTTAAAGCAGGAACTAGTTTTTAAAATGTTGCGTGGTACCAGAAAATCTACCAGCACAAGAGTAACTTCTCCAGGATCCAAAACCGAGCCACAGGTTGAGACCCGGTGTGTGTCTGTATGGGCTCAAAACCCCTTTTGCTGTGGTTAAGTATGAAACAGTCTAATTCCCATTAATCTTCTAATAGTCTGTATGTTTATGCAGCTGGGAATGAGACACACAAAATACAGTTAAAAAGCACAGATTCTTTCTTATGTCTCTTTCCTCTATCTGTCTAATTACTTCTGTCCACAGAGAGATCCTATTAGTAGTAAAATAAATTTTTAAAAGACCCCTCTTTCAAATGAAAACAAGATAAATTCAGTTAACTGATTCATATCATAAACATTGTAACAAGGACTAGTCAGCAGCTTAAAACCTGATGAAAGCTGACACTCTTGAGAAGAAAAAGAAAAAACCAAAACAGATCTTCTGTTTTTTTGACTATAATAAATTGTTCTGTAATAAAGGACAATATTTCAGGGACAATAATTTTTTAAAGCAGAAGCGTGGTTTTGCACTGAAGAAAGTGACACGGAAAAAATAACTTTTTGCACTTCCATTCGTTTTAATTTACAAAGAAATACCTTGGGAAATTATTGAAATATTATTAATATTTGGCCTTTTTAATGGCCAAAGTTAAGGAACGTGAATCCTACCACACACTTCCAACTTCAACTCCTGTTGTTGGTGTCCCTCTTGGTTTGCTGCATGATGAACTATATGAAACTAACTACACAGAGAGAACAGAATATGTTAGTTTTCTGTCTTTGAAATTCCATGACATATGACTCAAAGGGATATTGAGCATCTGGGTTTCATCTTTCTTCAAATTTTCCCATGGAATTTCAAATTTAGGCTACTGTGGGGACCTCACTCTTCTAAAAGCTCATTCATAAGCATCTGAGAACAGGCAGTGGGCCATTTTGCAAACCTCTGTTGCACAGAATATATCAAAAGAAGCCTAACGTGTATTCAATCCATAAATATGCCAGAGGATAGACCTAGGTCTGCTGATCCACTCTTGAAGAAGGCAGGCAGCATGCTTCAGGTCTGATCCATGAGCTGCTTAAAAAACAGTGGAAGTTTTTTCCTGTCCTCAAGTCCAGTGGTTCCAGGTTGTTTCAGCCTAAGCCTGAACACATGGGGCAACCTTTCTGCAGGCACCTTAGTTAGATCAGAGATGTCTAAAATAAGTTTTCGTGTACAAAGCTACAATGCTTAGACAGAAGAGGCTTTTTTTCTGAACACTGGTGCAAAAACTCTTCACTGACATCTATACTGAAAACCCCGTTGTACTAGAGGGAGAAGGATTAAGCCTCTGCTGTTTCCTCTTTAAATATGGAACATTGATTTTTTCACTGTACAGTCTGTATAAAGTCGCATTAATCCAAATTTGTCTTCTATCAGGAGTAGAAAACAGGAAAAAAAAAAAGCTTTTCTTTTTTCTTTCATCTTTATTTTAAGAGTATTCTGCAAAGTTCCAGAAACTGCTCAAGATTATGTTACCTTTTCAGTTTACTAACATAAAAGCTATGTAAAGTTTTGAATTGCATAGTTTTAATTAGTCCTAGACTAGTACCAAGCAACCTTATTATTTCTCTAATTATAGTATTAATAACTCTCACAAGTTTTCAGGGACTCTTTTCTTAACATGACAGGTTTAGATTTCCTTGATAACACATGAGATTGAATGCTCAGTTTAAATTTATTAGCAAAATCAGCTTCTGGCTATTGTGGCTGCAAAGAACAGCTGACAAGTGTAACTTAGCTCCACCCTGAATCCTAAATACAATACCAGCTGAAGACAGAAAATGTTGTTTAAAGAATAACTCCCTGGAGAGATAATATCCGGGGAGTGCAGAAGGCTAGCAGGGCTGTAGCCCCTCCTGGGCACATTTATTCCAAATGTTATCTGGTACAGAACAGCAGGGAGGATTTCCCAGTCCATAGTCTCTCTCTTTTCCCTGTTCTACTTCTAGAAACTGCGGCATGTTATGTCAAAGCCCCTGAATTTTTAGCACTCAGGGTTGGTAATGCTGTAGTCCCAGTTATTACAGTGTGACTACAGCAACTTCTGTTCACAGAGGTTTCAGAAGCAAATGTCAGATTACAAAGTAATCACTGGAATCATTTCAGAAATTTCCTTTGCCTTTTAGATGTTGAAGGGTGCTTCAGTGGCTCATTTGTGAAACACCTTTTCTTTCCAAATAGGCCTTGTATGACTTCATTCATTACTTCATTCATTAACAGTCATGGGAGGTGTTAAAACTCTTATTACATGGTTTAAAATATCTTTTTGTCGGCTCAAGGAACCTGGAATTTTCTGACAGATAAAAAATGATGCAACAAGATGCCTAGATCATGACAGGGCACTGAATCTTACAGCAAACTCTTGGTATTCCTTTTAAGATGGGATCCCATCCTCAGTTTGAGTCTCTCTAGGCTTTAGCATAAAATAAATACATACACAGTAATTACAGAGCAAAATAGGAAGTTGTCATGACTTGCCTTCTCTTCCAGGTATATCCCTGAGTACTTTATGTCCATCTACCCCTTCAAAATAGTAATGAAAGCAGGTAAGAGAAGTATTTTCCATACCAATTACCCTTTGTACTGACATGCATGCACCAAGAGTGCAACTGAACTTCTGTCCATGCAGTATTTCATACACAGCTGTCAGCTTGCTCTGCTGGGATCCTGAGCTGGAACAGCAGTTGCATGGCAGTAGTTAGCACAGTCCAAGCTATGTGCCCTCTTAAGAAAGGTTCAGATCTTCTTGTGAAATACCATGTAAACATAGACTTAGTCAATGGAACTACTAGCAAGAATAACTCCTCTGCTCTGCTTGACTTTGCTCTCCTGTCATTCATGCCATGATAACAGGCCAGTAGCTGAGCAATGTGCATGTATATAGCACAGATTATTTGTTTTCCCCAGAGGAGGAAGTGTGTGCAGATTAGAAGGGCTAAAAGGGGAGGGTTTGTTTTTTCTCTATAGATACATTGCAGGCAGGGTGAAGGGAAAAAAAATAAAAAAATAAAGGTGCATTTGGAGCAGAAGGCAGTGATGTTTTCTGACTTCCTGGAGCATTTCATTCAGGATTCTTGGGCCATTTCTGGAAAGAGACTCATTTTCCTCCATTCTTCTCCTCTAAAGAAACATTACCTTTATGTCCAGATTTCTTATTATTAAAAAAGGTGAGAATTTTTAACTACTATCATCCTCTTAACACTTCAGGTGTTGTGTTAGGTTTCTTGAGCCCAGATCTGGTGCATCTGGAAAAGAATTGCCATGATGGTCTCAGATAAAGCTGGAAACTTATGTGAGTTTTTGCAATATCCTACCAAAAGGCTGGAGCGGTTCAAAATGGCTTTTAGGGCTTTTGACAATTTTCCCTTCCCACCCAAAATGGGAGGAAATGAACAGTGCTTTTTTTTTTCCCCCTCAGCTCTTCCCTTCACCAAAGCTGCGGATCACTTGGCATGGGCTACTGTAGCCAGTAGCCAGTCCAAAAACAGCAGCCCTTCATCTATGGCTCATGAGCAGCCTGTTCCTTATAAGGCCCTTTGATATTGCCTGTGGCTGTAGGGGTGTAACAGGCTCATACCACATTAAAGGAGAACGATGTCTCATGTTGCCAACAGCTTATTATTTGTTTCACCTCTGAGACATCAAAGGCACCTCTGAGACTGAAAGTCCAAGTGCCAGGATGAACTCTTATGGTTGCTAAACAGAATAATTTTTAAAAAAATCCAACAAAAAACAGCAACAAAGAAGGAAAAGTGTCCTTCAAATACTGTGCTATTAAGGGAAGAGTTGTTAAAAATAGCACATTCCATATAATCCCCCCAAAATTACAATATAATGACTCCTGAAATATAAAAGATCTGCAAAAGGTGTTGCTGTAACACCTTGCTCTCTGAGGCATGCTTAACCTTTGCAATTCTTTTCTACTCTGCTTCTATTTTGCTAAAAGTCACTCACTGAACGCTGTACAAAACTGTCATGTATCACAGAGTTAACTCCCACCTATCAAGTATCTTTTGTTATGATATCTAATCAAGTAGATGTATTTTGTATGAGAAAAATTAATGTGTGAGAAAACTGTCTGATGAATTTTAGATGATTAATACAATTGCAAAACCTGAGAGTAATTTCTCAATAACTTCTCTAATTTTAAGTTAGCATCGATGTTTCTTCTCATCAATGTCATGCTATAGTTCTCCAATTTATCTTTCTCCTGTGTTGGTCTTTCTTTGGCTGTGGCCAAGGAGTATCTGAAGAGCAGCATGAGAACATCAAAGCATTTTCCAGACCATAATATAGATGCTCTCTGGTAATTTTCCACACTGAAATTATTTTCTTACCTTGCCTGATCCTAACACAAAAAGCGAAGTCTTATGTATTAACTGGCTTTTAGTAAAGAAAATATAGACCTTTCCAGGGATACAGAAAGGCTACTTGTTTCCTACAGACTTGTTGATCCCAGTCCAGTAGTGTGATTCTGGGTTTTAAAAGATTTTCTGACCCCCTCACACATCCACTGCTAACAATCTCTTACTCTAAAACCTTTGACCAATCTATCTACCTTCCTATGTACCTTTCCCTGCCAAGTCTTAATCAGCTGAAATTTCTATCAGTGTAATACAAACCCTAAGTATGTCATCAGGTTCTGTGCACAGATACTTGGCTATGGAATTGTTTGCCCAGGGATTTTATCCTTGCCTATTGCTAACTTACTGTGAGTGCCTGAAGAAATGCTATATGCAATTTTAGAATTGCAAACAAATCAGGAGTCCGGCCTCCTTTGTATTGAAGTTGACTGACAAACAAGAAAATGCTGCTTGAATTTAAGTCAATAAGTTACTACTGGGTTTTTCCCTTTACTTTCAATTTGACATGTTATTTCCCCCACCCTCAGCCCTATATCCTGGCCTAAGTGATGGTGACAGTGGATTTCAAATAGTTGCAACACCACACTCGAGAAATGAACGAACTTCACATAAAGTGAAGAGCTTGTTCCAGATCCTACAGTTGAATGTAGCATATCAGATGTACCAAATGTCAGGAAGAGATTTATGATGGACACAGCAGACTGATGTAAAGAAAACTATTGCATTGCACTGCACTTAAAGCCATGAACCATCTTCATGTGCGTGCTTCTGGAGGAGGAACCTTGGTGCTTCCTGTGTTCAAGAAGACTGGTATCTGAAGTTCTGCAAGGAATCTTACACTGATATCAGTTTCTTTTGTATTTCTGCCCCATATTTACTTGAGTGACTATGAAGATCTGCAAATGCATATCATAGACTTAGGCACCCGAATCCCACTGACTCTCTGGAGTCCTTTACTGTAGAAAATGTGATCTGGTTCTTAAAACCTTTTTGAAATGTCATACTGCTTTTTGACTTTTTTTTTTTTCCTTTTTAATCCTTATACAGGATAGTACTATCTCCTTCCTCACATTCTTTTTTCACTTCTAATATTGTCTCTAATACAGGCCGTGTATATAATGGAGTCTATGCAGAGACACCCGAAGTACTGGGAGTTGTAAATTGATGTGGGCAGGTGTGGATTTACTGGGGGAGATGGGAGTAGGACTAACGGATGTAACCCCCTTCTTTCCATTTCTCTTACAGAAGCAGCCAGTGCTCTGTGTCTACATGTATTTTATATCCACATTCAGCCCCACATTGAAAAACAGCCCTAATCTGAAAGTCGAGTATCTACATTAGCGTGATACCAGCCAATTAATTAGATCAGGCCACAGTAATTCTGTTGTGCAATTTCCACTCTGGAAAGTAGAAACTACCAGCCTGGAGCATAAATGAGGTAAACATCTTATTGTCCTCTCTAGCTAAGGAGGGATACCCAAAGTCCTCATCTTGGGTGGCTGCTCTTGTTGCATCACTATGCACAAGCATCACTGTTGTATAAAGCTTAGATTTATTTTTTTTCAATTTTAATAGAAGTGGGATGTATTTTTCCCCTCTGTTGTTTTGCATTTCTTTCAGGGTTTGATCTTGGTTCAGTGATTTCACATAGTAACTTGCGGCTGGAATTTCTTAGGAAAGCTCATTGATATGCTGATATTACACAGTATTTCCTGATGAAGTCATATAAATCACTGTTTACTGAATTATATATAAAGAACAGGATTCCCTTGTCACTGCTACAATGTTAATAATGATAGTAATAAAACTGATAAATAATAATAAATAAAAGTGGCATTAATCTCCAAATTGACATCCATGCAAAACTAGCCAGATGCTGAAGGGAATTCCATAAAGAGGAATCATACTGAGTATATAGTTTATAGAAATCTTCCTTTTACTACTGCCATGAAGGCTTCTCCCTGGATTGTGGTGAAATAACTGTTATTACACAAAGCAAAAATCATCTGTCCTTCAAAGGAAAGGAAAACCATTTTCAAGCAGCCCTTTTCTGCCGAAAAGGAGTGTTTCTATTACATTAGAGGAAAGCAAAACATGGACATAAAGTTTCTGCCATTCTCTTTCAGTGTCATAGGGGAAGTAGGATAAAATGATGGGAGAGAAGCTGCTCTTCTCCAAATTTCCCCTTAAGAATATATGAGCTCATAATGGAAAACCAGACCGTCAGCAGAAGATATTTTCACAATCTCTATGTTTTAATATTTAAAAATTCCTCTGATGTATCATAGCAAACTATCCCATCATGGAAGTTCCATGTAGACGTGTCTGTGCTCCATAACTGGCATCTAGGATATCTTGACATAAAGCTTGGGTTCCTTATTACTGTATTAGTCCTGTAACAATAACCAAGTTAAGGCAGTTATGTAGGCTTTACGCATGTGTGTGCAAGCATGAGTGCTGAAAATGTGCATTTATTTACATTAATCATTAGCTATTCATGTTTCAGAACTGAACAGGCACTTAAAGACTACAACTGGGTTGGGCAGAATTTCAAGCTATGTATTAGTGGCTTTCCAGTCAAAAAAGTAAAGTCATAATACACGGTTGACATAAGCAAGCAGGCAAGCAAAGATAGGTTGAGAGAGAAGTAGGCAACATGTATGTAAAGTTACTCATGCCCTTATGTATTTGCTCAGTGACTGAATGTAGCTCTCAAGTTTTCCTGGTGATTGATGGCTTGCTGTTATCACAGAAGTGAATTTTGGAAATTGTCTTAAATGGGAACAAATTGTTTTCTAACCTTGATTTTTCTCATTTGTGAGAAAGTGAAACAACAATGGCAGAAGAAGTGTGACGATGCCAGAAGAAGCGTCAGTGTCTGCATGGCCCACCTTTGGCAAAATGACCTGGATAACAACAGCAGTTAAGATAGAGGTGGGGATATAAACAGTGCACGTGAATGGAGGACCCAAAACTGCTCAAGGAGACATTTGTCCCAAATGATCACGTAAGAGAGGAAAACAAGCATCAGCCAGATGCAGAGATGGTGCACACGTCCTCCCAATGTAGGTGTGTAAGACCAAGTGCACGTGTGGGAGGGGAAGGTTAGAGCTTTTGGGGATAAGTGGCGGCTGGAGATGTATAGGTATTAATTAATATTTTGGAAGTATCTAGTACTCTGGCTAATCTGTTATATTATTGACATGGATCTCAAATTAATAGTTCACTGGTTGCTTGTCTGTGTCACGAATAAATCAATAAACCTCTTTGATCCAGATTCAGTATACAGCGTGGGCAGGGAGCAGTTTTCCTCTGTGGCAGAACCACCATTCCAAACCTGCTTCAGAAAGCTGCCCTCGCAGCCTCTCGCCCTGCTCTTGCCCTGCTCCAGCTGTGAGCTCCAGCAAAGGGAAGCCTGGGACTGACATTTGAGTAACAGGTTTCTATACTGGACTCGGCAGGGAAGCTCTTGGGCCCTCCTGAGATCGCAATGCTCTTGTTTTGGGTTTTGTCAGATGGGAGAGAGTTGAAGCTGCCAAAGGCGTAAGTGATCCTACTCAAGGAGAAGAAAGGATTCCACAGGCAACACGGTAGGTTTATGTAAAGCCTTTAGCACAGTTAATCCAGGATCCTGAAACTATCCTCCTTCAAATTAGAGCACGCAACCCTCTCTGCTGCTTGCCTCCCAGCTGTGTGCAATAAACAGGAACCCCATGCACTGGGAACTGCTGGGTTCATGATAAGTTTATCTCACTGCTAATTGGGGTTGTTCCTCCTTTTGTTTTAGGTTCTTGCCATATTTAGGGGCACTAAATATGTAACATATTGCAGATGCTTGTGTTGTTTCATCTGTGTGAAGGACTCCTGAAAGACCATTGACTCCAGCGGAAGGGACATGCACCATCTATTCACTGCTGGGTTACCACATTGCAGCTTCCATCTCAGGGCTCTGGGAATGATCCTGTTGCTAGAAAACACACAGGACAGGGTTGTGTCTCTTTATGAATTTCTAAAGCATGTCAGGTTGAGTTTCGAGCCTTTTTTTTTTTTTTTGTCTTTAATAAGCAATGTATTTCTTCTTGCTTATAACTTCAGTCATCTCATTCAGGCTTGGAAAAGGGCTGGGAGAAAAACTCCGTTTTGGTTTGTCTGACAAAGTTAATTGTTTTCTATTATTTCACAAATTATAAACAATAGATACTTTTTCCTCATTTTCAAACTATATATATGGGGCCTTTCCTATGATTGAGCAGAGGTCTAAACGGAACATCAGCTTATAAAGAAAAAACCAATAGGTTATGTTTAAGAACTGCAACATCAAATAATTAACAATCTCAGGGTTTTATCTTTGAGCCAGAACTAACTGTTTATTTTTTGATTGACCTAAGTCTCAATTTTTAGAATAAATACAGTCCTTCAACAGCAATTACAAATCAGTTTTCCCTTACCTTTACTTGTGATTGATGTGGTAGCTGGGATTTTGTTTCATGTAATTGTCTCTTTCATGCTTACCAGGTACAAATAGATTTGTTTTAACTTTCTCTTTCTATCTTCATAATATATTTCCCATCAGACAGTTTTGGAAGTTTATTTAGTCTGTATTTACTCTTCCTCAGATGATGAACAGGCGGTATGAGAGAGACAGAAAATCAGGCAGGAAAGGAAATGCCTATGGCATGCCATAAAGGTCATTGTAACAATCTCATAATCTCATTTCCTCTTTAAAGTTTACCTGGGAGTCCCAAATGTTTTTTTTTTGTGCTTTAGCTCTGCCACTATGTAAAAAAGGAACTCAAGCCACGTGTTGCAATTCTGTGGTATTGCGGTGAAATGGAGCATCCCTTTCCTTTCAGAGTTTAGAAGTATTTATAAGGGAGCCAGCACTTCGTTTCCTTCAGATCACAAACCAACCTGCCTGGCAACTTCAGCTACTGCATCACAGGAAAAGGTGAGAATTCCTTTCTTCTCTGACGCTGGGGCAACACAAGTCTGCTACCAGCTGCTTCAAATGAAACTAATGTAAACTTAAAGTTATTTATTTATAAGTGTATTTAAATAGATTGTGACATTTTCCTCTGACACTTTTCTCAGGATGGTATTTAATATTTAATATGCTTATGTGCCTGAAGTTAAGCATATAGTGTATATTTGTATATAGCTCATAGAATTGTTATCTAACTAACAGAATAGCCAGTGTCATAAGGTAATAATCTTTTGTATCTTACCAATATTCATCTTGCTGGAGTGTGTGCATTGACATTGCAAATATTTACTTATACTCAGTTCATTCTCTGTTTTCAAAACATGCAACACCTGGGCCAGATGAAGTCCAGAGGTCCTTTTGGGCATAAATTATTCTGTGATTCTCAGTGAAGGAATCTGTGCTGATTACAGCAGGTCATGCTCCAGATCACAGGGAACATACAATGTTGGTAGAGTCTCCTCATCTGTGAAGTCCTTGGGCAACTACGCTGTTTAGTGGTGTTCAGAAACTGAACTGAATTTATTTCTCATTTTCAATAAAATTTTCACATGGGGAGGAGGGTGGTGTTCTCCCCATCTCAAAAAAGTGAATAATTTTCCATGAAAATTGTTAACATTTTTCATCAAAAGCCTGGATTGTGAATCTTCTCCCTAAAAGCAGGAGAAACTTTTCTGTTTTCAAAGTTTCAATTTTGACAAAAGGCTGATACAGAAAAGAAGGCATGTATTACACCCTTCTCCTCCAAGTTCTAATTGCTATTACAGATATTGGTTGTATGAAACACACTGATGAATGCCACGCTACGATGAAAGAAGTGAACATCTTTCAGAAAGATGCATAGTGTATTTTTCTTTTGCAAATTACAGATAATCCTGTCTGCAGTAGAAAATCATTAGAGCTAAGAATATTTGTCTTTTAATGAAGCAAGATACTGCTTATAGGCTGCCTGATAGTATCTGGCTTTGCATTGAGGCTCGTGCCTCTCTCTGAGTACAGATGCAGTGTGAGCTGCTTCCACTCGCAGGTACTCTCTCCAGATACTCTACTTGCAACTTCTGGTCCCATTAATATCTGTGCTGTGTACTGTACAAAAATCACTGAAAAAGACTGGTTTGGGAGAGAAAAAACCTACTTAATTTTTGGTTGTCATATGCATTCAGACTCCCTCTATAGTCAGAATAAGTCATTTGGCTTAATCTCCAGTTGGAAAAGGTCTGAAAGTGGATCTAAATAACTGTCGTTGAAGTTTTTTATGCACTCAGTGGTTACTACAATATTTGGCAAATATGTTTTGTGTTTCACAAAGAGCTCTCACTGTATTTTCAATTCAGGACAAATATGCATTTACATATTATATATACAATCATGTACTTATATATTCTCAAGTGAGCTATATGTATATGTCTTGAATGAACAAAGCAACAACGATATACATATCCAGCCATTTCTGCAGATAGAGTTGTGGCACTGAATCTAGTAGGAATTTTGCCTGAAATAGCTTGCAGGATTAATTAGACTATGCAAGCTCAGGTGGATACCAGAACTAGTACCAGTTAGGCAAATGTCAATATTGATGCCAGCTCTACACCAAATTGGTGACACTGCTGTTGCTTGTTGTCTCAGAGATGGTGAAGACTGCAGTCCAGCAAAACACTTCATCAGGTCTTTCATTTTGCTCACAACCATTTGTTTTAATAGGACTACTGGTGAGCTTAAACCAAGGAATACACTTAAAAGCTCCGTATGACTGGAACATGATGTCCATTGACCCTTTAGTCCAATGCCTTGCTCATGCAAAGAGCCTCATTGGCATCAGCAGGACTTTTCTTGCTTCAGGAATATTTAACTGAGGTACCAGGGAATGTTTCTGAGCTCCTGACTATATAAGACTTGTGCACACAACAATTTCCTCTAAGTTCTGTGATTTATTCTCTATGCTGGTTTGCAGTGTAAATCACAACTGGATCAAAATCTCAGCTTAAGCTCTGGCATTAATGTGATATTCAATTTTTGTGTAGTCTAAGAATTCTTAGAATGGGAGAATATTTCTTATTTTACTAGAATTGACTCTGCCTTCTTATTATCCTGGCCAGCACTGAGCTCGATTTCAGCACACACTCAACAATCCTTGATGAAGTTTAGTGATTTCTTTTTTTCCTTACAGATGCCTCACCTGCTATTTGCCTTCCTTTCATTACTTTCTTTTCCTGCCCTTCTGGAAGCACAGTGGAAACTGAGGGAAAATGGTAAGCTGTCTTCACTTACTGACACCTACAGCTGATTGTAAGGCACAAGGGTAGTTCAGAATTACACTTGTCTCCACAAGCACGTGATTTGTTAACTGTAGTGTCTTAGGCCAAGGTTCATCTTATTTGTGAATAAATACATAACTAATTGCTACTCACGGAAGAAATATTTAGAAGTCCTAAAAATGTCATACAACAGCCATTCTGAATATTTGCATTAGAAACTGTCTTATGTCCAATTCCCTGTTCTCTTGTTTCGAAAGTTTTGGTCACACAGTCTAGAGGCAGAAACTGTATCTTATGACTTAAGTTAACAGCCCACAGACAAACAAGTGAAAAATTAATTGTCAAAAAAGAATATTTCACAGTAAAATGTAAAACCTAGAAACAGTTCATCCAACTGTCTTTTTAATAACTTCCCCAGACATAAAAAATTCAGATAATCAAATTTGCTGCTCTTGTTCACACGGTGTAGCTCCATAATCCAGGCTGTCTTCAATATCATATTCAAAAAGAAAGACCCTAATCAACATGAGAAAAGTATTCTCAATCTGATTGTGTTTTATTTGTAAAAAGTAATTCAATTATTTTTCCATGTATCTTTACATTAAAAATTTATTTATCCGGTGGTTTCCCTGGGCAATACCATGGTGCTGGAAACTGCCAATACATTTGTCAGAGTTGAGAATAACCTTTATGTTTGAAGTCTGTAAGATTTACCTTTCCTGTGGTTCAGATATCCACAAGCAGTTTGGTAAGCTTCCAAGCTTCCTGAAGTTGCATGATTTCTGCCATTTTAGATTCAGCATTTGACATGTATTTCTGTGTTTCTTCTTTGTGGTAAAGTATTAAAGCTATCATTGTGGTAGTGAAATGCTCTGGTGAAAAGGTCTCGGAGCTCGCTGGAACTCTGATTTCCTACCTGAGTGCTTGCTGTGGTGTTCACACACTAAGAAACAAATTTTTGCCACTTCTTGCATGTTGAAGAGTCTCTGAGGGCACAAGACATGTTTGGAGAGCCTATGACACCAGCAGTATATCTGAGCAATGACAGTTACATTTGAGAACTGTTGCCACACAGAAGTGTAGGTGAAGTTCTTCAGCCAATCGCGGCAAAGAGATGAGAGAAAATGTTTCTTTAATGGAATTATTCCAAGTTATTTTTGTTATATAGTGTGTCTTGTAACTTGGAAAGACCAGCAGGGCGCTTCAAATTTACAAGATTGCATTTAGAAGACCACATCTTCCTGTGGCCGTCCACTTAGCTCTGCTGTAGCTCAGCCATCCGCCATCTCTTAGTAATTGCTTCACTGGGACCAGGGTGATAGGACTACAGATTGTTCCCTACAGAAAATGGAAGATAGCATCAGCCACAGGCAAATACAAACCACCTACCCAGAGCTCTGCTCCTTCCCATTGCTCGCTCACAGACCTTTGACACTGCAAAGGGCAAAGCATCATAGCAATGCCCCATAATACAGAGTGGGTTTACATGCCATGCTGTGAGCAAAGGCCATGTGCAGGAGGAATATCTGGGCTCAGCATGTCCTGGCATCCTCAACTTTAAAACAAAGGTACCTGCCTACTTCCCATAGTTGTGAGTCACTGTAAGATTCTAAAGGAATCTTGTAATAAAGATTTCCAGGTGATGGTGAGGTCTTGGGCAAGAAAGCCAGAGATCTGTTAGCAGTTTTCCTGCAGAGCAGAGATGAAAACAAGGGCTCAGTTCAATCGTCATGCTGGTATGTATGAGTAGCTGCTAACATGTCTTTCTCTGCAATGTCCAGTGTATGTCATAGAATCAGAGTGGAACGATGAGACACCAGGTAAAAGAGTGGAGCTGACCTGTAACACATCTGATGAATCACTGCCAGTTTACTGGAAAAAGGACACCGAACTGAAAGGAACTGGAAAGACTCTGATTGCCGAAGTGAAAGAGTTCCCCGATGCCGGCAACTACACCTGTCTGACAGCTGATACCCATGAAATCATCAGCTATGATTTCTTCCTTATAACTAAAATAGACTCCAATGGGCAAATGATAAGGTCCATTCTGAAAAGCTATAAAGGTACAGTCATAAGATAATATGATGTATCTTGCTCTGCTTTGTGAGGAGCACAGGGAGCTCTCTGGAGAAATGCATGAGAAATATCCACTTTAAAACGGATTCTCTTCAAATGCTTTACTGGCAGTGGAAGGCAAACGATTACTTCTGTGGGTCTGTGTCTGGTGCAGATGATAAGCAGCACAAGAATCAGTTGCCATGGGATTAATTTAGGACTTTCTAGACCTATAGGATGGAGTGATGGTAGGAACGATTAGACACAGGATAACATCAATTGCACACTACTGCTTTTCTGGGGGTGCAATTGACTTTACTTTCATCTCACAGACCCAGCACTCAGGAGAGTTTACAAAACCAGGGCTACGTGATTTGACTGAACCAGGGACAGACCTAGATTTTAACTGCCGTTATCTGGGCTTCTTCATTGACAACTGACCCACTGGGACAAGCCTGTGGTGATCTGCATTTTCTGCATGAACCTCATTGATCTATGTCTATATTGCAGTTCCTCGCTGTAGTGCCAGGAACTTATGACTTTCCAAGGCTTTTTTGTTGCCTCTTGGACCACATGTCAGATTCAATAGGCCGTGCTGCCAATCACCTACATCCAGGGTATGCTGTAGGGTTGTTGAGAGTCTGCAGCGCTGGGCAGTGGAAACAAAACACATGCCTGTACTGAGGCCTCACTTCTCACACTGCAAACATTCCCCATCAAATGCCCCAGTGTGGGAAGTCATGAGATTATCCCCTGAGTGCACTCTCATGAGCGGGGTAACAAATACAGAGGTTTGCCAGCTGAATAGCTGCAATGTTTCTTTGTGAAAGGAACAATGGGTTTCTCTATATAAATCTCTGAGCGCTCTCTGCAAGAACTCAAGTGTGCTCTAGCTCCTGCCATTAGCCATGTTGATGTGGTTAATGTGGTGCCGTGTGAACAAGCCTTCGGCCAGTAACTCTGGCTTTTTGACTAAAGGTGGCTGCCCAAGGGGCAGCATGAGACTCTGTCTATGTACCCACCACCTGCAGTCCACTGAATTATTGTTTTCTGCTTTGATTGTTTTGGCAAAAAGAGTAAATAAACGATGTTTTCTTTCTTTTTCCGCCTAGAGCCAAACAGGACATTTTTAAAATGTGAGGCAAAGAACTACTCTGGAATTTTCATATGTTCATGGATGACAGAAAATGAGAGTCCAAATGTGAAGTTCACAATCAGAAGTCTAAAAGGGTAAAAGCTTGTACTTTCCTTAACAACCTCACAGTAACGCCAGAACAGCCCTTCGTATTACTCTGTGTAGAAGATTTTGGATCTTAGGCTATTGAGGACATGTAGAAGGGGAGGAATCCCACTTCCAGTGTCTGAACATCTGCAAAACATTTTGAGCCATCACCGGTACTCACTTAACTAATAAGGGCATGGAAGTTGCTTAGAAATTAGTAAAGACTAATGGAACAAGCCCCACCAGACTGTTACAGTGCAGCCACAGAATAACTTAAGCAATAACAAAAACAGTTGATGCTGGAGAGAAAGAGGAAGTTGAGCCAGAAGCAGAAATACTCTTAACACTGAGTCCCTTCACAGCAGACCCAGCGGAATTGAGGGAGTGGGAGGCTGCACCCACTGCAAAAGCCACATGTCCACTGACAAGTCTCTGTTGAGGAACACTGCAGAAACCTGTGAAGGAAATAAGAGGGGAACCTTGTGGGGATTTCCTACCTCCCACTACTCTTTTGGGGTTTCTCCAAAACATGGAGTGCTTGAGCAAAGGTCACTTCAGTTTGTTAAAGAAACAACTGCAAAGTGGTTTATTTTCCTGAATGCAAAAATAGAACCAGATTCAGGCAGTACTTTATGGATGGTTTTTTGTTATTTCTTGCCCAATGGATGCATTTTAACCTTCTCTTGTTTCTTCCACCAAGATTTTGTAAAGGGCTAAGGAGCAAAGTAAGATACTAGAGCTTGTCATGGGACAGCGGTAATAAGACATGAGATAACCTGGTTCAGGTTTAAACACTAATTCCTTCTGTTAAGGCAGGGGGGCTATTGTGATTTTACATTAAAATGTAACACAGCTCTGAAAAAAGAACTCCCACTGAAGAGTTTCTGCAGCTGTTGAAGCACAGCCGTAAAATGATCCAGGCAGCATCAAAACACTACCTTACCAACTACATGTTATCACTGTGTCAAAAAATTCTCAGAACAAATCAGCATTTCCAGTACTTTTCTCTGTTCTGCACTCAGCTCTCAAGGGGACGTAACCTGCAGCAGCCCTGTAGCTCACACCGATAAATCAGTGACTGAATACACAGCCCAGTGCCAGAAAGAAAACTACTGTCCCTTTGCTGAAGAGCACCAGCCAATTGAGATGTTCCTGGAGGTCATTGATGAGGTGGAATATGAGAACTACACTAGCAGTTTCTTCATCAGAGATATCAGTGAGTAGACCAGGAATCATGATTAATTTTTAGGTTTTTTTCTCGCTGCTGATAGTGGAACTAACAAGAGTAGCTGATCAAACCAAGCTTGGGAATCCCTGCCCTATTCTACTGTAAATCTGTATCGAGTCCCCAGTTACAGGAACAGGGGAAAACAAATCATAGCAGCAGTCTGGAAGGAGATGAGGAAGTGAAGAAGCACCATCTCCCTAGCTTGTGACCTCCAGCCCTCTCACCCCCACATCTCCCTGAAGTTTCTGTAGCCTTCTCTATTAGATGGACGTGTTTTGGAAGGGTTATGTGGGAGAAGTCAGAGAGTAACCCACAGCCCAGTAGCTCTTGTCTGAGGACTGCAGATGTGCTCAGCTGACGGTTAATGCTATGGGTGCTTCCCTCCTGATCCATTCTCACAGATGGGCATCCAGGGCAGGTCAACAGGAACTGACAGGAACTACGAGGACTAGTTGTTACCATGATGCCCCAGGGCACAGGAAAATGAAGCAGCATCCTAAAGAAACAGACATTTTGCCAAATGCCCTAATGGTTAGCAGGAGTTGAAGATACTCCTTTGTGCCCAACAGAGCCCTCTGCAACCCTCCAGGCAAAGAAATTGAAAGATCTTACCCAGAATGACTCTGGGATTGTACTTAATTTTCTGTAAGAAGCATACAAGGCACTTCTTACACATCGTGCCTACTTCTCAACCTCATGGAGGCTCCCAAAACTGATTCTTATAAAACTGCCAACAGTAGTACACCAAGATCTAATATTATGCTGCCAATGTCTATTAATTCCTTCTATATTTCCTCTTACAGTAAAACCTGACCCACCACAATGTCAGTATGCAGCCACAGATGGAACAGTGACCTGGACATACCCCAGAACGTGGAGCACACCAAAGTCCTACTTCCCTTTGACTTTCAGGGTCAAAGTTGAAAGTACAAAGAAACACAAAAGCCACGTAGAGGTACAACATTTAAAACACAGATTTCTTGCCTGAACAGACAGTATAAGTAACAGAACCTTAGTGTGCAAAAATCATGGACTAAATTAAAAGATATTAAAAGGGTGCTGAGACCCAAATATGGCAAGGTTCTGTCCTGGTAGAAGACGACCTCCTTCCCAGTTCTATGAGCAGTAAGATCAACAACCACACTCTGGGGTGGATGCAACCCTGATGTAACTGGGGAGGTTAAATCATGCCCAGCATTGCGTAGCTAGGCTAGTATGAGAACAGCAGTTACTAATTCATTAGTAGGCTGTGTGGGTCCTAATGTGGGAAAACCCCAGTTTCCAAATCAAGAAGTGTAGGATCCGTTGCACTGATTTCCTTGTGTGTTGTTTGTACCTGGGTAGCTCAGACTTTATAGGTAAATTGGCAAATAAAGAATCAATGACTCATTTGGTAGCATTTCTGTGAAGGCTGGTGCAGACTGCAGTCTTTTCCACTCACTTTCCAGTTATTAGTTAATTTCTAACTAAACATTGCTTCAAATTACAAAATGGTTTTTGCTTCCTATGCTGATACTCATGGATACACTAAGGAGTACATGACAGCAGTATGGAGATTTGCCTGTGCTGGCAAAGAAATCAACAGCAGAACTGGAAAGAAACACACAAAGCAGTTGACCACGGAGCAGGTCCTTAACTACGGTGCTGCTCATCCTTGGTCCAACAATCAGAAAAATAACGAACTGGAATGGTCATTACATTAACAGATTAAAAGGATGTCTTTTTCTGTGAAAAAAACCATCATCAAGCCTGTACCAGCAGATGGGGCCATTTCCCTAGTGCTGACGCCTTGAGTTCAGTACACTTGTCTCCTACCATCCCTTAGGTAAAACTGAGGAGGCTACGGAGCACTTCGGGTATCGGCCACAAGTCCTCAGTGAAAATGTCAATGATACTGAAAAGCAGAAAATTCTGTCTTTTAGCATTTCCTCTCTGGGAGAAGAAGAAAAAAGAGAAACCCCCAGATAAACAAAGAACCCCTTCGTTTTAACGATTGTTTCAGTTTGGGGTTTGGTTTTCTTTACCACACTGACTGCAGTGGAAAGTGGGCTTTTTAGTTTGTTTCTACTGAGACTCAAGTTCTCACAAATCCTCGTGACTTTGGTATCTGTGGGTGAAGATTGGTGCCTTCGAAACATCAGAGTGCCAAGGGGGTTTTGAGCTATATGTGCTTGTCGCAATCTGTCTGGCACTTTATTCTGTGTTCTTCTTGACCTTTACAACTCGCTGATGAAGCTGTGCCCTGTTCATAGGTTTATGATTCTGATGAGCAGTCTATTCAGATTCCAGCAACGGGGCCAAAAGACAAGATCTCTGTGAAGGCCAGGGATCGCTATTACAATTCATCCTGGAGTGAGTGGTCTTCACTTTGCAGGTAAGACTTCAAGAATCTTCTCCTGAAAAACAAGGGGTGAGTCCTTACCTAGGAGAGTAAGGAGTCTTTGAACTTCTGCTTATTAGATAATAATTTATTTCACATTTCCTCATAACCATTTTTGTCTCCTGAACATTTTTTTTCGGGAAATATCTGTAAGAGAATAAACATGTAAATGTATTGAGCTGTCTAAATGATGGTTCTCTTAATAAGAGGAAACAATAAAAATCCATTAAATCCATTTAAATCATAGAGGAAACAATGGGTATAGGTTCATGGATGTGAGTAGGGTTCTACCTAACTAGGAAATTATAAAATACTATTTAAGAAATATACGAGCATTTGGCTGTTGCTAGTGTAACCCATGCTGATGTTCATCCTTTCTGTTCATTGATAGCTTATTAACCAATGTGGAGCATCTGAACACAGCACACAATCCATGTACAGACAAGTTTTGACAGTAAAATGAGAAAGTGAGAGAGAGAGAGGAGATATTTGCTATGAGAAAGACAAGCTATGAGCAGCTTCTGCTAGCTCTAGGAACGGCCGTTTCCCTGTTCTGTGAATTGATTAGCGTTCTCTGTCAGCTCTAAATTACTCTTAGCCTAGCTTTCCAGAGAATATATTTTTAAATATGGAAATAGGCTCCTTCAGATCAACACCAAAAAGAATTATGCAGATTTTTAAAAATCATCTTTTTCTCTTCTGTTTTGTAGTTTTGTGATGTTTTGGGGTTTTTTCCCAATTAGATGCAGATGCAAATCTCTCTGACCCCCAAGGTCACACTGTTGAGAAGTTGTAGACTTGTAGCCCTATTGAAACACTTGAAATGAGACCACCTGTCTGGATCCAGTCTTCATTGGTACAAGGCCACTCACCAAGGGGAACTGAAGGGAATTTGAAAAGGGTCATAGCCAGACAGGTGCCTAACTCTGATGGGTTGAAGCTGAATCCCTAATCCCCAGCAGACACAGGGACTTCTGAGCCTTGCATTATGTGGTACTGAGCCCATTAGAGAAATTGAGTGGTGGCATTTCACTAGATGGCTCAGACCAGCAAAGCTTTATTGAGAAATGGACTAAAAATCTAGGTCTGTGAGGAAAATAAAGATAATTCTTACGTAATTTTTCTTTCTCTTATTTTACAGATAACCAGCAAGAGATTCTAGGAGAATCGCACAGTGCTCCTAAAGAAAGCAAACAATGAATTAGCACGAGAACATAAGTATAAACAGAAGAAAAATCTGTGTTTGAGATTATTAAGAAGCCATACCAGATCTGTTTTTATTTTTTTGTAATAGATGAATGCAGTCCTGACTTTTGGAAGCTCTTTTAAAGTCCCCAGATTTGAGTAACGCCTTTAGCATACACCATGTTATATTAACATGTATAGGATTTTGATACGTTGCTGTCAGCTAGTATTGTAGGTTCTGCATATTATTGGATGCCATTTGTTTATTTATTTATTTATTTACTTAAGGTTCTGCATATTCTTGTATTGCATTTATTTAGTTAGTTACCTGACATGACTTGCAATGCCAGGGGATGGCAGTTGCGGTTCAAGTCGTTTCATGTGTTAATTTATTTGCAAAGTAATTTACCAAAAGAACTGGTTTAGTATGCCATTATTTAACTATTTATTTATTTATTTATTTATTTTAATTTATTTTGTTGAAATGTATGAGCATAGAAAGCCTTGGCTGCATGAGGCAGCTACATATTATGCACCAGGGTCATCCACATCTTCCAGAATGATGGCAGATGTTTTAGTAAGAGAAGGAATTGCAAGTTCAGAGTCCTAGGAATGTTACCTGCTGCATTTTGTCAGCTGTCTGTGCCTAAATCATGTTGATGTCCAGCTGGTGAACACTGCAAACAATTGTTGCAGGAGAGCTCAACCACTCTTAAAGCCCTGCAAGTGTAGCTGAACCCAAGCTGCAGTGGAAGCAATGGGAGTGCTGGCATGGAGGCATCTTGAAAGAGTCCTAGTGCCACCTCTTATGAACATGAAAGGAAATGGGAGCCGATAGCTGAATATAACACCTCCTAAAAAAACCTCCCTTTCTTTTGTGCTTGTGATCATTAGAGGCTCTTTATTCAGTGCCCCAGTGCATCTCTTGCAGTGCAGCTTTCTGACAATAAAATTAGTTCAGACCTGCTGTGCCACAGGGCATGAGTAGTTGGGAATCTGCAACTGAAACCAAGGCAGCTAAATTATTCAGAAGTTTAATTGCAGTGTATCTGATATTTCAGAGGGCAGTTGGTAACCAGCTTTATATGTGGATGTTAAACATCTAATTAGAGTTTTAGAATACAGATTTTTATAATTCAATTTGGAAGTTTTTCCCTACTACTGCAACATGTGCTAGGTGTCTTCACAGAAGATTAGGGAAAAAACCTCAAGTCCTGGTTCTGAACTGATTACAGTGTAAATCCCCAGGTCTGGAAAGAAGCAGAAGCATGTGTTGAAGACTGTACGTTTTTGTCAAACTGCCTAAATTCTGACTTTCAGGAGGGCAAAATACATTAAAATATCTTTGAGGATTTAGGTCCTAATCCCTGATACAGAATCACTGAAATTAAAGAAAGATTTCCCTTGTGGCCATGCTTCCTTTTTTCTCCAGACTTAGCAATGGGTGCTACTTTAAGATATTTGAACATTGAAATGTGGAAGTATCTGATATTTCAGAAAACTGTTGATAATCTAGCCACAAGTGCCATTAGTATTTATTAAGTGTATGCATCTTATTTCTGCTATAAGTGCAATTTGCTGTGCTTGTTTTACAAAGGAACTATATAATAAATACATCTCAAATGAAGAAAATTTGGTTTACTTGTGATCTTTGAAGAAGAATGGTTAACATCACTCTCTTCACTTTCCTAACAGAATATTATAAACTACTTCTGAGGCAGTGCCTGCAGGGAGAAGTAATATGAGTGACTAATGTTACCAAATTCATGGCCTGTAAATGTACATACAACACAGAAAAGTGATGTCTGTTAGTTAGCAGTCTCTTCTAAACCCTTTTCTGCAGGCTAAGAAGTGCTTGCTTCTTTTGCAGTCTAAGACGACATTGAAGGTCACTGGCCTTTTTGATCAGGAGGTTTGCAACTGAAACCAGGCTGACATTTATTTTGGGGTCTTTGAGGTTTCTCTCTAATACTGTCGGTACAGGGTTCACAATTTGTGGGGTCTTCCAGATACCTGTTCTTCAGATACCTGGGTTAAACCCCTGGCACCAATGAAACCTCTCCTTAACACTGATTCAGCCTAGTTTTCACTCCCAGAAATACTCAGGCTAAGTTTACAAGTGTCATGACAAAGACTCTCTTAGCTTTAGAGGACTATGCCTTTCTATACCATGATCCCATAAGGTGAGTGAAAACTCCCTACAAGAAGTTTTTCTGGCACAGATCATGAGGTAATGGGGAGCTGGTAATGAGGAAAGTCATTGTCTAAGATACTTCATGGAAAATAACAAAACACAGCTTGAAATTGCTCCCTTTTCTGCAGGAATCAAGTTAATTGTAAGATGGCTGCTCTCAAAGATATAAAGTTGGCTTTGGTCCTTGATTATCCATTTCCTGGGTCTTATATGGATCCAAGTGCCTCTGAATATCTGCCCTAGAAATTGTCAGTCTCCCATCTCTGAGGAACTCTCTAGATTGTATAAAAGGGTGTTAATATCACAGCACAAATATTCACTGTCGTGCCTCCATACACAGGAGATCATTTCCTAACATAATCCAACCTGCCAGGAAAATAATAGTTGATGCATCAGTTAAATCAGTTAATCTTCTTTTTCTTAATTCCTCTCCTTGTCGCACTGCAAATAATCTGGAAACCTTCTTATAAATGTCACAATGCGTAGACTGGATCACAATGTACTGACCCCCAAAATTTTAGATTGCGAAATCAAAGCCGCTGAAATAATGATAGAATGAAATTTGTTCCTGAGGCCTCTCTGGTATTGAGAGTCACTAATCGTTTAGACACATAATAGGTCTTCTACTGGATCCTTGTCTTAATCGGTGACCCACCATTCTCTAGGAAGGGGCAGCTCCTCCAGCTTTCTATTCAGACTTATCATTCAACACGTGGCTTTAGGCTTTGCCTACCACACCTCCCTAAATCTGCACTGAACGGAGACTGACTAATTCCCTCCAGGGCTTTCTGTGGGTGTTCCTCATCTTAAAGAATGCTTTACAAATAGTTTGTGTACTTAATGAGGCACTAATTGGTTGTTGTAGGAGCTTGCTATCCTCTAAGTGCTTCAGCCATTAGAGATGGATAAGCAGGTACCTGCTAACAGAAAAAGGAAAAAAATAAGGCTTATGTCCAGTTAGGGGTTCTGTGAGAGAACACACATTAGAATTCAGGTCCAAATGCTTCACACCCACCCTTCCTTCCATGTTGACCTTAATCTCTTTCCAATTCTCCTTAAGTTGTAGCTTCTCTTTTGTAAGAGTCATATTTTTAACAGAGGCCAAACTAATGTTTGTCCTGTAACCTTGTTCTGAGACATGAAGAGAGCTCAGAAACCTCTCCTAAAATACATCAGTTCGACTGATGTCAATGTGACAGATTTTCAAAGTGCTAAACACTTGGAAATTACAAATAGAAGGCAATTTAAAATGAGTCTTATTCAATGCTCACTCTCCAGTTAATTCAGTGCTGTGTTAAGCTGTTAATGTTTTTTTTATATATATATGAGTGAAGAATCAAGTAATTCAGAAACATCAATGTTATGACACTAAGTAACTCCAAGGATTCACAAGCTAGTTGCACAAGAGTAGGTATCACAGCCTCATGTTTATCTTAAAGTGATCAGAAGGTACAAAGACAAAGAATAAAGATTATCTCAAGCCTTTGCAGAGAGTCATGGTTTTGGTTTGTTTTTTACTTTCTAAAATAACGTATGAAACCTTCAGCTGGGATCTGTTGCAGCTTGATATCTGCAATTTTAAAGAAAGGCTCCTTTGATCTTTCTTAAGGTGTGGAAAAGGGGAAGCTCAACTTCCTTCATGTGAATACCCAAATGTTTTTGCACAGTTTGATGCCTTAAGAAACACATCACTTGGTTCTCATATCTTCCATTGAGCAAGACTTTAGAAGTCTGATACATTAATTGCACATGGGTGGACAACCCTAACCACCCACACACAATAAAATGGAAGCAGCCTGTGTACCAGGTTGCATATAAACATGCACTAGAATCACTTAGAGGTCTGAATTCCCATTTGTGACCATATCACTATCTGTCTTGGCTTGTACATTCTTCCCAGGTATGTATGGTGTGTGAAAATATGTTTTTTAGCTATTCCATGTGCCATTTTTTCAAGCACTGTTGTCGTCCTCAAAGTGCAGCACTCTATCATATGACTGGGAACAAGTTACTGTGCATCAATACTTTCTGGAATGCAGCCAGATAACACCCTCCCATTCAGAATAAAGCAGGCACTTAACTAATGATGTGCTGCAGCAGCAGATTTGGCATCACATCTGCTCTCCATTTGGGGCTCCATAAATAAAAGCAACATATCAATATAAAGTTCTCACTCAGAAAAATATGCATTAGCCTTGTATCAGAGGTAACAGGCCCATTAAAGTGAATAAACATTCGTTCACCAAGTAATTGCTTTTTCTTCTTCAAAATCACAACTTGGAAAGGTAAGAAGTTGGGAAAAGAGAAGATATAATGACAAAAGTAGAAAACTATCAAAGGTCCACACTTAACACAAATGTATTCAGACAGTACCTCTCAGATCAACGGAAACCAGGACAAGTTTGCTGATGAGGTAAAAATTACACTCATAACTTTTCAATACAGAGTATTTACCATTAATTTCAGAATTAGTTTTAAGTATGGCAAAGAGGCCTTACTTATCCAACTCTGGGAAGCAGTTATTACTAAGCAGATCTGAATACTGGTTTTACAACAACATTTTTTTTCAAGTAGCTAAAATCAATCCAATGTGCTATTCTGTTGTCTGTGTCTGCTTTGTCAATTTAGAAATGTCACAAGGACAAACATACTAAGTCATAACATCCCCAAGCAGCATTTAGGGGAATCACAGAATGAGTTCAGGTTGGAATGGATGACTGGAGATCACCAGATTCCTCACGTCCCCACCTCACCACAACACCATGGTCAGTTTAGAACAGATAAATTCTAAAATATCTTAAATAATCTCTGTGGGCAACCTGTTTCAATGCTTGACTACTCTCATTGTGAAATTTCTTTTCCTCATATCTAATTGGAATTTCTCCTGCTGCAATTTGCACTATTCTCTCTGTTCCTTTCACTGTGCACCTCCAAGAAGAGTCTGGCTCTTGTCTTCTCTGCATGCCCCTATAAAGTAGCTGAAGGCAACAATGAGATTTTGCCTTCTGTCTTCAAAATGAACAAAGCACTTTTCTCGGTCTTTGATAGTATGACGTGCTTCATCCCTCTAAACATCTTGGTGGTCCTTTGCTGCATTTGTTCCCATATTTCAGTGTCTTTCTCCAACTGAGGAGACCAGAACTGTACACAGAACTCCAGATGCAGCTCGTAAGTGCTGAACAGGGGAAAAAAAGTTATTTTTCCAACTTGATAATTACATTCTTACTAATACAGCCTAGAAAGCAGAGCTGGACTTGTTCACTACAGGGGCAAACTATTGATTCATGTTCAACCAAAAGAAGAACTACTTTATTGTCCTCTCAATCTGCCACTGAATGTTCTTGAAGACAGCACTCTGACCTAGATGAACCTTTGGCCTACCTGAAGATGACAGGTCTCAGGTCGTCAGACCAGCTTTGTATGAGGACTACCAGGGCAAACAACAAGCCTCTGCAAGTCTTGACAGAAAGGCACCTCAGATGAAGCATTTTTTCAGTCAAACACTGACTATTTTCTCCCATTGCCTAATGGGAATTCTGCCCATTTGTACAGCTAGGCATATAGATCTAGATATTTCGATATCCTTTTAAACTGGAGTTGCAAAAAACGCTTTTTACCTCACAGCAGAAAATGAAACAGGCTGTTGCTTTCTGCATATGATATTTTTCTTCTGAAAGCATCAAGACAGCTTTGGTATCTCAAAATGTAAAACTCTCCAGAACTCCAGCTGACGCTCTGCTGTGCCCCACTTGCAGGGAGCTGCTATTTGCACACCCTGCAATATGTCACGGCTTCTCAATAGAACTGTATTCCTCCTATGTGAGTGGTCCGGGCAAGCCCTGCAGAGTTTAAGGTCCACTGCTCAGAAAACGAACCTGATTTGATTCAAAAGCCATCATCAGAACACCTAAGTATTACCAGAAGGAAAACATTCACACTGTGGCTTTCCTGCTATGGGACACAGAATAAGCATCAGGAATTCTTTCAATACAAGGCAGTTTTCAAAGTCTAAGAAAAATCTGAGCCAAAATCAGCCTCTCTCATTAGCCCTCCTCAACCTTCAAAAGTCATCTATCTCTTCCTTTCTACGCTAGTCCTCAGAAAATCTTTCTGCAAGACTGTAAACAGATGTTTATATTTTCCACTGGAGAGATGGGATGGATACTGAGGTTGCATCAGACAGTACACTCTGTAGCACCATATTGGGCAAGACAGCATAACCGAAGTGGCAAATTTCCTCATACCAGTGTCAAGGAACCTACATGTTCTGTCAAGCTGCAGTTTAATAGTTTCAAGATATCCTCAAGAGTTTTGCTTGCTCAAAACTATTCGGACTAGGAGCACCTTCTGGGTTGCTTTGAGTTTCGCTCTTGTTACGTAATGTTGGCAATTATCCATCAATCAATGACCTTGTCCTGAATATGCTCCATGAGTTTATACATGCTCTATGCCAGGCTCTTCAGAAAAGTTTTGGGCTTTCCAGAACAAAAATTTCACTGACATCCCAAAGCAACAGAATCCAGAACAACACCAATTTAACCCATATCCTATCATTTGTGATCTCCACCTTATAGGAATATGCAGAAATGTCCAAGAACAAACAAAAATGTAAAATGAAATCACTGAAGTAAGGGCATTTAAAAAAATATCTACAGGTCTTTACCTCAGACCAGATCTTTACCTATCCTGGAAGTGGAATTTGATAGCATCTATTTTTTTTAGTCCCATTAAGTAATAAGAAATTAACCATTTGTTCATTACCTACATTCTTTAAAGACAAGATGATCCGTATCCCTCTTGGGATGAGTTAGTGGGGCCCAAAGTCTACCTGACTTATTACAACCCTTTCAGTAAGAAATCTCAGTTCCTCTGTCTTAGTGAAATTAGCATAGAAGACCCTAACTCCTGCATGGGGAAAACCCCCAGACTATCCTGCAGCTTGGGAAAGGTGATCACTGAAATACTGTGAATTGTAATGGTATGCAGGGATCTTTCATATTGAGACAATTTTCACATCTAAATTGTGAAGGCAATTCCAGAAGGATGGGTTCAAACAAAACTATAGCTCGAAACTCTACATTATTTTGAACTTTATGAAAACTAAGGCTCAGATATGAGATTCCCATTGTGACTCTACCCCTATTCTGCATTATAAACACCAGAAATGTATCCCTATTGATTAAGTCACTAACACACCGGTATGTTTGATTTGTTTAAAGAATCCCACATGATATGACACCTATTGTGCTGGAAATAGCTACAAAGGAGAAGATGGGTGGCAGAGGGATCTTCTCCATATCTCCATGACAGCAAACTAGGCAGTAATTTGCAGGATGCATAATACCTGTGAACATTCCTTCTGTCACAAAGCATTGTTTCTGATCTCAGCTGGTGGAACTTTAAAGGCAGAAGAACACCGAAACACTGGGGGATCTGCTGGGCTGTGTGTGATGGTGATGCTATTCTTGTGAAACATCAATTTTTCCAAGCAGCAGCTACTACCACAGAGCAGTCTGAAAGGGCTCACAGCATGGCCATACTGACCAGCATCACCTCCACCTACAGCTAGTGACAAGGGGCTCCAAAATATCAAGAGAATAGGAATTAAGCCTTTCAGCCCTACTAGTATGAATCTTTTGGCACTCACCCAGTGAGAATTACTTTTTTTTTTTCCCCTGGGAATTGTGTTCAGTTCCAAGGGTCAGTATGGCAACAACAAAGCTACCTTACTGAGTCACTGCTTGAGCTCGCTAATGGAGATGAAACAGTTAATTAGGCAAGGTCATTAGTCAAAGTGCAATACATCTCCTATATCAACACAATCCATGCTGTGACGCTCATCTTTGCCCTGTACTTACGACCTTCATGTTATACAGAAGACATTCTTATTGAATGGGCAACACCTTCTTCTAATTACCTTCTCTACAACAGGGATTTCATCATCAGGGCTCCTGCTCTTTGTGCATGCATGTATATATATCTCTCTGCTCTCACAGATACACAAGTCAGATTTAAGCTAAGTCTACTGGAATACTGCAAGAACAGACTGGCTGTAAAACAGGTCAAGAACCCATCTCTGCCATGAAGATAACAGGCACCTTTGTACTTCTTGCCCTGGCAGTCCTTTGCTTAGCAAGTAAGTAGCCTTTTTCCCTTCCTGATGTATTATAGCTCTAATGTTCAAACACTGCAAGCTTCTCAATCTGCTGGGGTAGTAAGCAATGGTTGTTGGACTTGGGTGGCAGAAAGCAAGTGAAATTTTATGCTTGTGCACTATTTAAGAAGCAATCTTGTGCCAGTGGTGTGAATCAGAGTAGCATTCTGCGTTGTAAGAAGTAAACCGTAAAACCTCAGAACTAAAGCAGGTTTTTACCTAATTTTCTTTCCCATCTAAGCAGGGAGCTTGGAGCTGATGAGGTCCTTCTCCTGCCAAACTGAGCAAGCAGGAGACAGTTGATTATTCATGGGCTGCATAACATGGCTGTGAATAACATCTTTATGATGTTAGCTTGTCAGGCTGCAGCAAGCTTTGAGGCACAGGTTGCTTTACAGTAAAATAGGGAGCTGGGAAGAATTTCTTGAGCCTTTAGATGGTAATTTATTTTATTTTATTTTTAACAAAAATTTGCAATAGAAAAAAAAGAGCAGAGATATAGAAAAATAAGTACATTTAGACTATTTAAGAGGAGTGTCCAAATCTTCTCTGCTAGTGGTGTAGCAGTTCAATAGCATTATGAATGTTAAAGAAGCAAAGCAATGAAAATAATAAAACAAAATTATGGAGCAAGATAATATTTTTCCAATTTGACTTGAAAATTGTCTCAAAATTAAAATTCTTATGAAAAATGCCAGTTTCTATGAAAAGGTGTGTTCTTTCAAATAGTGCTTCATTAACTCCAGAAAAATAAATATATATTACTTTTGTAAGAATTCCAGCAAATCCCTTCATTGAACTTTCTAGTTTATCTTGTCTGTATTAAAACTTTACGGATCAATACTTTTTGACCCACATCTTTTTTGCGTTCACTCCCAAATACATAATGGGCCCTAAAAGGCTACTAGAGAAAAATAGCATTTAAATGTTTTTGTGGAGATTGGTTAAACCTGATCCAGTTCCAGAACAACGAAAATTCAGTCAAACTTCTGGTGGCATAGACTGAAACTTGACATGGAACATTATTTATGCTGGTTTTCTTTACATTGGACAACTTTGATGAGAAGATAAAAGCAGCTCCATGAAAGGAAGTTTCAGGGGAAAGCTTAATGGCTTTAAAGACCAAAAAACAGGCTACATTGAGTCAGAAAGACAAGTGCTAGAGCTGTATTGCTTTTTACATCATAATGCATTTTCTTCCTCCTTCTGTACAGAAGCCTCTGCCTGACAACTTTTATCCCTTGGAAGCCAGGGAACGACGATTTACAGGACAGGAGAAGAACAAAATACATTCCTAAAGAAAGTAACAAATGTGTCACCATAATGGAGACATGCCAATGTCACTTGATTACTTTCTGGGAGGCGTAATTATCATTGTTTTGAAGGAGCTTTTTGAAGCCCCACCTGAGAACAGGGCTCCATTATATTGGATGCCATGTGTGTACAAAATAGGAGCCAATCCTGCCAAATAGTTTAGAATCTATACTGACTGGCAGGGAAAAACACTTTAAAAACTGGTATTATGATTCAAATTTCCCTATCATCATGACATATATATATTTAGTATTATATTTTAATTGAGATATTACCCTCATTATTGACAGAAAATGAAAGTACAAAAGGGCCATGGGATTTGCTTATAGACACATATGATATTTTTTTTTAAATAAACTTGAGAAGTAAAACCCAACAACTAGTTCATGCTAACAGATTGTCTATTGAACATATTGACTCCTGGGTTTTCAATCTTTTTCTGGTGAAAATGGGAACAGCCTCCATTCTCTCTCACAACAAAGGCTGCTCTCATTGCTGACAGATTGCAAAGGTAAATAACACAATAAGGTCCACTTGTTTGGTAGGTCCTGACACCTGCATCCTATTAAACACTGAAAACTTTGTCAGTATTTACTTTCAAGGAGGTAATAGATTTGGTGTTGCTGGAAGTGCTGGTAGTACTGAAACAATCCCAGATGTCAATCAAATGTTTAACAGTGTTTTTTCATTTTATTTTTTTTTCTGATTCTGTTTATATTGCAGATGCTACTGAAGAGAATGAGGTGAGTAATTTTCTCGTTTATTTCCGGATAAAAATATATATTTTGTAAACATTAATTAAATGCTGCTGAAGTATTTCAGAAAGAAATCCCTGAGTTTGAGATATGTGGTTTCCATACAGTTGCCCTGACAACTTCCAGATATTTTTACATGCAACTCAGTTTGGGCAAGAAACTGGGCAAGGCCAAATTTTAATATGGAGAAATCAAGATTTAAAAAAAAATTATGTGTGAGAAGCCAGGGCTTTGGTGGAGAGTGAAAGGACTAAATGAAGGACAAACCTAGGTAGATTAATATCCCATATGCTGGGTTTTGGTGGTTTATATATATTTTTTTTAATTATTACTTGTATTTATCTATTTATTTTGAGGCACTGGATTTAAGCCCATAATACCCAAGGAGTGAATGGCTGATGACTCTCTTTGCCTTTGCAGACCTCTCAGTCAGTGCTGAGCCATGGCACAGCAGCTGGGCTGCTGCAGGGGCTGACCACGCACAGCTCCTCACTTCACCCATTGACTCGCATAAAACCAGTCATAGAATCTGTAATAAATTCCAGGGCTTGTCCTTCACTATGAGTTGGAGTGGAGGGGAAAAGTCAGGTCATAACAAGAGAAGAGCAAGGCTGGGTTCTGTTTTAAATGCGTGTATTTATGATGCATAATTCGGCTAGATCTTCAGAAAGGAAGAGCTCCAGTCAGTGTCTCCCCAAGGACTAATACGCTTCAAATTGTCACTAGACGGACAACAAAAAGAGCAGAACCAGCTTTACTTATAACAAGCCTTATAAGGACAGATGATTTCCTAGGCAAGCAAACAGTAGGCTTTTGAGGATGACAAACAGCACATTAAATTATTATGTTCACTGCAAAAGGAACTCCTTGCTTGTCAAATACCAGGAATGACATTTACCTGACAGGAGAAGATTGAGCTCCAAAACCAGGATGGGAGCATTTTCAGTCATTTATTTGACTAGTTTGTACTCTGTTTTCATATATGCTTATAACAAGTACAGTCCCACTGTCAGATGAGGGTCTTTCAACTAGTTATTCTCATGGTAATATTTACATAGGACTTTGTCTAATTCTTCCTGGGCAGATGCTTTCACCAGTACAAAAAATGTCAAGAGCTGATAGCTGTGCAATTAAAAGACAGGAAGCCTTCACATCCCTAAAAATGAGTGTCCCCTGAATATATCAACAATTGCAACCAAGTAGAAAAAAAAAAATAAATTAGGCCTCAGCTTTTCTGCAGATGGAAAAGGGGTTGTATTTTTCCAGTGGCTATATTCAGACAGCAAAGTCCCAGAAGGTGTTCTGTACATGACATGGGCAGCATCAGATGCATCTCTGTCAGAAGGAACATTCCTTTTTTCGAGGCGTAGACTCAGCTAATATAGATGGTGGAACCCCATTGACTGTGCTGCTCTAGAGGCAGCTGACAAGCTTGTCCAAGAATTTCATATATTCATTATTGCTGTAGCTGAATGGAGAATGTGGGAAAGATTGATTCAAAGAAAAATGTTCATGAATTTGCAGGTAGACTGCAGTGAATACAAAAGACTAGAGAGAGGAAGACCTATTTACTGCGAAAGACTCTATCAACCTTTTTGTGGCTCTGATGGAAAAACATATAACAACAAATGTTCTTTCTGCAAAGCAGTTCTGTAAGTATGGTACTATGTAATTCCTCCCGATTAACCCAAAATTTGAGATTAGCTAAGTTACATGGTATTTCCATTCCCCTTAACTGCTATCATTTTTTTTCAGAGTCACTACTCCTCTGCTTCTTTGCTTAATCTTCATAGATTATTTGCTTCTCCCACCAATAAGGTCCAATTGAGCTAAATGAATGACCCTGATATTTGTGAAAGCAACTTCTTGTCCTAGCAGAAACTGTAGAAGTCAGACAGTGAAGAGTCTAATGAGTAACACAGGGCTAACAAGGCACCTGGACCCGTATTGGGTCATATAAGAATTCAAAAGCAGAACTGGAAATATCTTGCTTTTTATGGATAAAATACATAATTTTAAAAAGAAAATTGCTAACAGATCAGTGTTGTCTTGTCTGCTACAAATGTTTATACTATCTTCTCTGTTAGCAAGTTGTTTGCTGAGGACTTCAGAGATTTTTAGTCCATAATGTTAATTTTACTGCCTGCAATGTCCATGTCTTTCCTTTGCAGGAGAAGTAGAGGTGCCTTGCATATGAAGCAAGCAGGAGTATGCTGAATGAATTCTGTGTGACAGAAGAGTGCTAAGAACAGCTTTGCACTGCCTTAATTTTATTTTATTCGTCCTGCCTGTTCTGATGATGGTGAACAAACACAAACAGGATTTTCAGTTGTGTTGTCATTTGCTGCTTCACTCTCCTTCAGAGTGTTGGGATTGACACTTCTGTCCACCCTGCAAAGCACTTCCTTGGGATTCTCAGAATTCCTGGTCCTGTAGCAAGCTGGTTTTCACGTGAGCCCTTCATTATATATGTCTCTACAGTTAAACTTCTAATCCTCTGACCTGATTTTAGTGGATGCAAGTCAGTGAAGGCATTGCCTCTGCTTTTCTTAATGGCAAAATCTTTTCTTCTATTTAACCAGAAACTTTTTCAGAGAAGTCTTTTTAAAGGCTTCAGCTTTTCTAGGCAGTGTTTTGGCTCTTCCAGTTTGCAGCTAAATTTTAAAGTCTCAATTTTCTTCTAACTTTGTACAATTCTGATTCAGGTATGTTGTTTAGCTACTTAGTGTGCATGTTTATTAAAATAAACGTTGACTCTTGCTTGGGGTTTTGTTTTGTTTTGCTTTTTTTTCCAATGGTGACCTTCCTAGAGAATAAGTTTATTGCATTCATTATTTACAAATGAGATATTTCCCATGAAAATAATCATAGAGCAGGAGCTAGGGCCAGAGGTAAAAAACAAAGCCTGGAAAAGTTGTACCACTGATAATATGCAGTAGATGGCCTCATGTTACTGCAGTTTACCCTACAATCTAGTTGGGTTTTTTTCCTCTCCTCCTTTCAAGTGAAACAACTGTGTACACTCCATAGCAGTGTCTCTGTTAAATCCTTAAATTTAAATGCAATCATTAATAATTCTCTTCACATCTGATAAATTGGCTGCTTTCGGACTTGAAATTTCTGTTTTGCTCTTACATCCTTATCTTATTAAGCTAGTTTATGTCTTTTACACTTGAAAAAAATCTTATGAATGACTGACTTTACTGGGCTTACACGTGAAGAAAAGTTTGGAACTGGAATGCGGGTATCATTTTTGATCATGCCTGTCTGGTACTCTAGCTGGGCTGGAGTAAGACTTGTACTTCAAAAGAATGGAAAAAGAGGAAAAAAGCTCATGTCCTTGCCTTCAAAGGCAAGGCACTGAAAAGTCTAGTGATTGCACTGCTGGCTGATGGTTGCTGTAGCATCAGGCAGACTGCCTTCTCTAAGGGTAGGACCAAGAGGCTTTGCTGGTCCAGGTTAGGGTGTGCTCTTTCTCATGCAGAACTGAGAATGTCATGCTCATTCCCTGTATAGAAGAAGAGGCTGTTGGACTTCATGTGATGCTGCTGATTGACAACCAAATAGAGTTTCACAGGCTACTTCTTCACCAAGGAATTAAACAGTGCTAGGACACAGATGTAAGCTCTGGAACTCCATCATCATTACTCTGAAATTGTTAGCATGGCCCTGGCATGATCCTGTCTTGGGTCAAAATTCTTCCCAACAGTTCCCAGGAACATCTTGGGAGGCTAGGGATCATTCCCAAATAGGAACTTGATGAAGGGACCCTGTTTTGGAAGCTAGAATAATTTCATAGCAGAGATGTGACTAGACTTGACTATCTGGCCTCGGGGTGAGAGATGCTCTGTTTAATTTGCTATTACCACTGATGTAATCCTAGTCTCTGATTTATAACATAAATTGGCTGAACTATTTTTACAATAATTGCCTATTACAATCAGTGCATCTGGAACATCTGGAAGAATGATAAAGCTGAAAACAACAAAAGAAAATGAAGGAAAAATTGAGGGTTAATGGAATGCTAGATTAATTATGTAAATGAAGTGCTATTTTTCAACCAAGCAAAAACCATAAAAAGTAAATACTCTGTATTTCTATGTCAAATAATACTAAATAATGAGTGTATTTAACAAGGGACTTTTTTTTCCTGACTGTATAGTTCCCTCATGCGTTGAATTTCTGATCAAAATAGCAGCAGCTACAGAATGTTATGTAAATCTTGGCCAGATGGAATTGTCAACATTATTATATGCTGTTCCCAGGCACTGGTGTGTCCCATGAAACCACAGATAGCAGAACAGGAACCTAAGGACTGGTTTTGGGATGGAGTGGTGTTTATTCCCCACTGTGGGAGGCTTCAGATTCCTTTCTAAGAGATGGTGGTGCTCTTAGTACATCTAAAACCTACTCAATGTTTCGGATCATTTAAAGGCTACTGGAACTCAGAGGAGGCTACCTGTGGCCTTAGCTTTAACACTCATCTTTCAGAAAGGAGAAAATGGGCACATTGTTTTCTAGGCGATGCATAAGCAAAAGATACTCGCTTTGAGTGGTATTGAGGTTATCAGTTTAGAACAACAGTCTTAGCCAAGTGCTAGGATAAAAATGGAAACTTGAACATTGAGACTAATGAAGATGGATGAAGAGTGTCTGTACAGACCACAGCCCTCTCTTTGTAAGTGAAATCAGGATTAATTAGCAGCCAACACATACCCCCAAGAATGATTCAGAGCCCTGTAGATTAGAGGTCTAAAGCAGTCCACCACAGGCTCCTGCATCTGCTACAGACCCCTGGGACTCTAATTTGTTTCTGATAATTTCTGACATGAAACAGTAGACAAAAGCAGCAGGAGAGCAATACTTGCCAACATGGAGTGCTTGTGCTTTTTATCAGTTCCTGGTAGCATCATGTGCTGGCCCATAGCTGCAGATAATATTGAGACGCACTCCAGCTTTTGCCACATAGCAGAACAAAGAACGTGCTTTGCAAATTGCTGTAAATAACTTCTGAAGAATATGCTGAAGTGGCCAGATAATCTGGACAGTCAAGTTTGTTTGATGGAGCAACAACATAGAAATATGGGGAAGGAAAGATGTACGTAGCTTGAGTGAGCTGATGAAACATGCTCAGATCCTGTTTGCTAGATAATAGAGGTAGCCAGATATTGGCATTGAATGGAAAAACAGATCTCATTGAGGATTAGTTTTCAAAACTCTGCACTAAAAATGTACTCGTGTGTTGTTGATGTATCTATTTATATGTGGAGGAGAATGAGTGGCTTTCACAATAAGGTCTTATGACATTTTTGTTTTCAATTCTATGACAAGAGGTAATGCAATACAGGCCTGAAAATCAGATGGGTTGGATTCCCAAAAAAGAAAATGCCAGTGCTACAATGAAGCTACTTCACTTGTCCATAAAGCCCACGCTGTGTTTTCTGATATCGCTGTTTCTGTCACTGTTCCAGCACATAAGTACAGCAGATGACGAGCACCTGTACTCTATGTGCCCAATATAAGAGATGGACCCTGTCCCTAAGGCCTCTTTGAGAGATCTGGAAAGCAAAACGTTGAGGGGGATCATAGACACTTTCATTAAATCCTCTTACATATCAGAGATGTATGGGCGAGCCAGAACCAACATCTAGGCCTCCTGACTCCTACACTAGCAATTATCAAGGACAAGATGAAAAATGGACATCTGTAACTCATAGCTGCAAAGAAACTTGGTTAAAAAAAACCAAAAAAAAAGTCACAGCCGAAATACCAGTAAAGCTCTCAACACTTAGCATTCTTTGTTTCAGACATATGTCAAGAAGCAGGTATCTTAAAGTTTAGATTTTTATTGAATTTTCATTCTTCTGGCAATCTCTTGCTTTAGAACATTCTTCAGCTGGGTCCAATATAAAAAAAAAATAAATGAGAGAGGATCAAGAGTAAGTCTTGAGCTGAGGGAATGGGTAAACAAGCAGGATATAGTGCTAAATTAATGTAGTCACGTTAATGTGTATGCTTAGAAAAAGAGAAAAAAATATTTTTTTTTTTTTTCCTACCATATTTGACACTTGTAACATCACAGGAGTTTGGAATGCTATCCCATTACTTTTGCACAAAACCTGCGACTCCCACATGCTCCATTTGAACAGATACATGCTTTCTCTCCACAAAGCTTTAAAAATTACAATGAAGAACATTGTAACAAAGTACCAAAGCTATATGTTTCAATAATGAGCAACAATCAACACAGATACAGTGTATTAAAAGAAAAAGAAACTGGTAACTGAGGAAATATAGATCTGATTTTTTTTAAAGAAAAAAAATGGTTATAGGATTCTACATATTCACTTACAAGACAGAAGGTACTCTTCTGAGTTTAACAAGCCACATAGAGAAAAATACATATCTATCATGAAAAACAAAACCAAGCAAAAAGTCGTGATGACGATCAAGAACTGTGAGGCAGGCAGACTTGCCTATGAATCTTTTCCCAAGAGGCTATTCCAACCATTCCCTGGGGCATGGAGCTCATTTTCTCTAGTTTTCTTCTGTTCTGTTTAGGCTTTCATACCTCATCCAGCACTATGACAATACAAATCATTGTCTCACTTTTTTCCTCCAAATCAAGAGGCAACAATCAACATGAAATAAAATAGACAAGTACTGAAATTAATTGAAATTAAATGAACTCTGATATTCTCCACAGAGTGTTATTCAAACTTACCATCCTTACTTGTGCTAATGTATCTGATAACTTATGTATATGTACCTTATAACTTTATATTCTTATATAAAGAATATAAATGCTTTGACAGTCTGGGCAATTTCTAGTCACGCAAAGCTTTGTATGCAAGTTATATACAGCATGAGTTACAGGAATGAACTTATCAACTGTTCATAAAGAGGTTTTTTTCCAATTCTGTGGGACACGAGGTGCGTTAAATTATTGACATGTGCAAACACGTAGAGATACACAATTAAAGTCTGAAAAAATGGAAAAAATACAAGAAACTTTCATTCTCTTCTTAATTGGATTTTAAAAATGCAGCACAATATGGTCATAGAGATCACCAGTTCTGAAGCTTTCCCCCTGCTAGGCTAGATATTCTCAGCTATAGCAAGAAATCAGAAGGCACCAGCTTTGCAGCATGCTTGTGCAGGGCAGCTCTAGTACCTCATTCTCAAAGGTTTAGGATTCCCCAGAGACCAGCAGCCCTCCTCCACAGAGAAGTATGTAACATAAACCTTGTGCTGATTTGGCCAAACTGTGACCAAGTTCCTTCGGACCTCCCAGATGCAGCACCTGAAGGCAGAGGAATGTGGGCATGGGGAAAGCTGGTTTTCCATCCACACCGCTGAGGTGCCACCTCCTGGGAGAAGCACAGCACATCTGCTGCTGCCATCCTCCCACCACACACCTCTACCTTTTCTGAGCACAGCTGGAAGGGAGATGATTTCAGGTGACACAGAGTGTAACAAAAGAAGGACAGGTTTCTTTCTGCTGCTTCTCGTGACTGGTTTCCACTCTGCACTGAACAAGCCCTTCTCGGCAAGGACCTAAGCTGTATTTACTTCCACAGCTTGCACTTCAGTGGGACTTTACAGCAGGGCTTGAAGCTTTTGATAGGGAAGGACTCACACCCTTCTCAACAGGGGGATGACAAAACAAGGGAGTTCCCTCACTGTTCCCAATGCATTGCATTATAGCTTGTCATGGCCCCAGCCCTTTCTTGTCTCCTACAGTGAGCAGGACTCCAGTTTAACTCCAGCTCCAAAGGCCCTCAAGTCCCTACCCCAATCCTAACCCTACCTAACCTGAAGGAGGGGGATGAGAATTTCTTTCCGCATCCCAACTCCAAATATACATTTAATTATAGGTCCCTTCTGAGTCCAGTGCTTATCGTAGCTTTCCTGTCTGAGCAGGAAAAAAATTCAGAACCTCAAGGGAGGACACAGTTTCCTTTGCTCCTTTCGTAACTCTGTGAAATCACAAATTATTCCCCCTGTACCTACTGCCTTTCACCCCACACCTGCCTGAGGGAAAAATGCAGGCACTGAGATGACCCTATTTGATTTTTTTGTTATATCGCTTACTAGGAATTTCCTGTCTTTCTGGAAGCTGTTTTGATTTTTGAATTCCGTGCTGCAGCAGAGCCTCTTAGGCCTGTTGTTTTAACAGACTCCACAGCCTCTCGGAGGAGGGAGAGGTGCGTTCGGTGACCGTTAGCAGAGCGCAGCTCTCAATGCCACCGGCACATTCTGCCACAAAGGGCTCCCTGTAATCCTCCCACAAATTGCCAAAAAATTACACCTCTTGTCACGGGTGTGAAATTACACAGCCAGTAGTTTATATGAATTTACAAGCAATGCCTCCGTGGTTTCAAGCAATCAAAGCATGTTACATGGCTATTCTGAACATGCTCACTGGGCACCTGAACTACCTCTTTCTTGCTGGGGGAAAGCACAACAGCTTCCATCAGGCAGGTCAACAGAAGACAGCCCTGTGTGGTTTGTGGTCAGGGAAGATGAGACAGATCTGCAACCTTGGCAGCAGATGGACTTCCCAGTTATGAAACTGTAAATATGTTTCAGAAGCGTCCAAGTGCCACTGAAGAGGTACTTTCTCCCATAAATTAACTTACTTCAAGTTCACAGCACCAATTTTGTTTTACAAATGCATGCATCGTTTTTTTTTTTTTTTTCTGTAAATCCTTCCATAATTAAAGAATTAGTAAGAAGTGATTTTATGGCTTTGTAAACGTCCATGACTGCCAAGAGCACTATGCATATGATAACATTATACCATTGCAAACTGGTATGTAATTGTCCAAGCTGAGACCACCTTCCCTAAAGGGAAGTAGTCCCAGAAGTAGTAGTAGTCCCAGCATCCTCGATATTTGTTTCTGCCTCATGGTCAAACACTTTGCCAGTGCAGACGTGAGCTGTAACACCCAGGTATAGATGTATATAGTATGGTGGCATTTCAGTGAAACAGGCTGACAACAACAAGTATCAGCAAGGAGACGTAAATATTTTTTACAGTATAAGTGCTATGCTAACCCCAACGTTTTTATTCAATGTCCTTGAGCTTCTTCAGGGTGAAGAGGGGCATGTGCACGTCAGAAAACAGAACTCAATTCTTTCAAAGTTTAACCTTATTAAATGAGAACATTTCTATGGGAAGAAGACACAAAAAATGTGAGGCTAGATATTTAAACCTCAGTGAAAATACTTCTAACGTGTAAGAGAAATCCCATGTGTTAGAATCCCTTTGATTCCATTTTTCTCAGCTGTGGAGATAGGGGCAAAATACTAACTGGTGACCCAGTGATGCAGGTGAGACACGTTAGGGATCAATTTCTTATAAATACAGAGAAAGACTTTTTCTTGGGAGAAAGCAATGGCATGAAGGGGGTTTGGGTGTGCTAAGATATTTTCTAAGAATCCTATTGCTAGGGTAGGGGCAGATACACGAGAAGTGATACATAAATTGTTAATGATGAGTTATATTAATTGTCTTGGGTTTAGGAGGTGTTCTTAGATTGAAGTTTCTGTTCGGAGCTAGATGGCTGTTCAACAAGTTGTTCTCTTAGAAGCTTTTAAGTTTTGAAATGTTGGTGAGTTTTTGCTAGCCACTTCCTATGTAGTTAGTGACTAATTTTGCCATCAGTTGAGATGGAGTGCATCTGTTGTCTCAGAAGACTAAAGCTCAGAAGCACTTCTTCGGGAGACTGGTAAGAATTGAGACTCTGTGGGTTGTAGACTTTTTAAAGCATGAAGGAATGTGTTCATTCCCTCAGGTTGTTTTGTTTTATTCAATAATAGTGGTGTTACAGAAACAAGAGTAGGAAACCTCCCTAAAATATAAACTTGTATGTCTGAATAGCTTCCACCATCTCTAAAAGAGAGGTCTTGGCACCCTGGATAAAAGGAAGCAAAGCCAATACTCTAATATTAGTTTAAGAAACAACAGACTCTTAGCTTTGTAGACTGCTCAGTACTGTGCTATATGTAATGCTGTGTGTTAATTAATTTCAAATTTGATCAAGATCAGAACAGTACTTTTACTGATTACTGTTCAGCATCTCTAGTTTCTATTTGTTTTGGTTTGGTTTTAGTTTTGATATCCTTAGGTGTCTCAAACTTTAAACCTTCTCAAATGTAACACTGGAGAGAAAGAAATAGAATCATCAAACTACCTTTGAAGATCAAAATAGAACTGATTCATGTGATAAGTTACTGGGTTTCTATTAAGAAAAAAAAAAAAAGAGGGTGTTCTTGGTTTCTGCTGTCTCTTTTGTAACCCCCATAACCACTCATGTACTATGTTTATATGTGAGTTTAAATGACAGTTAATCCAAACTGCCCTGCCCAAATTCCTTAATTCAGTTCAGTCTCTTGTGTCATTTTTGCAGTCTCCCTATTGCCACTGTGTGCCCTGCACCTTTGGGTGTGGGGGAGGAAAAAGGGCTCCTAGACTTGAATCTTGCTGTGGAATGAACTGCTGTTTCCCTTGTTTTCTTTTCAGAGGAGGCCTTACTTATGTACTTTCTCCGTATTTTGAGGTCTAGCCCTTTTGGATGCTACTGTTGACAATCAATATGGATTTTTGGATGTGTCAAGAAGAGGGTCTGTCCCTATTTTGCATCACTGTTACCAGTTGTTCTGTGTTTGGCATTGGCATCAGTGGCACCAGTTCCTCTCTTTCAGCAGCTCAGCTTAATTTCAGTCTATCCTGCATGCATTTCTGTCACTGGGTTACTCTTTTCCTGCTGTATGCTGCCTTCTGCTTTTTTTTTTTTTCTATACTGAAAGAATCTCCCAGGAAAATACTGTGCCAGGCTGTTGGTAGAGTGTATGAAGCATTAGCCAACAGATGTTCCTGCTGTCTTTGCTGTAAGTAGCAGCATGATGTAAGAAGTTAGCTGAGGGATGAAGAGAAACAAGACTGGGACAGAGCAGTTGTTTGATACTGTTTATTTAATTTTTTTTAGTCATGAGAATTGCTTCTAATATGCAAGAGGAAAAGCTAAATGGGAACACTTCCTGAAGCCATTTCATAGTTGGGGTAAATAAGAGTAACAGCAGGCTAAATGTGCATGCTACCCTGTGTGTGCCTCATGGCGCTTTAGGAGAGATGGTCTTGCTCCTTCCTTGGACGTGTGGGATTTTCTAACAGCGACTCTGCTCGTGCTGTGAAGTCAAACTAGAATTTTATTTTGTTCCTTCCTATTTCACCACAGAGCTTTGGGGATTATTCTGGAATGATTATGAAACAAGTAACTGACCCTTTGGCCAGCCTCTGCAAAAGATAAACTACAAACAGTCGGCTTAGTAGTAAGCAAGCTTTGTTACTTGCTTCCTTGGGGTTTGTGCGCAGTACGTGAAGATGTCTAGTAAATCGTGATTTCTCCTGGAATCAGTCCAAATGCACTGATTAAAAGATTGCCAAAGTGTATTTGCAGCATTTGGCTGGCCTCTGTTTAGGCAAAGGCAACAAGTAGGGCTCCTGAGCCTCTGCAGATAATGTGTTGCTATCACCTGCCAGTTCATACAGAACTGTGGAGCAGGGGTATAGCTTTTGTAAGTTACATTCCTCTCCGTGTGCGGGTAATGCAACCCCTGAGGCTCTCAGCAGCCTGGGAGCTGCTCCAACCTCCTGCCCCTCAGGGCTGCTCGCTGCCATCGTGCAGAGCCCTGCACCCATCTGCCAGCATTTCCTTGGTTTCTTCTCTTTCCAAACTTGTCTTTCCCCCTCTGCTCCACTCTCGTGAGACCCCACCTGGAGTATTGCATCCAGTTCTGGAGACCCTGTTACAGGAGGGATATGGATGTGCTGGAAAGTGTCCGGAGAAGGGCCATGAGGATGATCAGAGGACTGGAGCACCTACCCTATGAGGACAGACTGAGAGTTGGGGTTCTTCAGGCTGGAGAAGAGAAGGCTCCAGGGAGACCTTATTGTGGCCTTCCAGTATCTGAAGGGGGCTACAAGAAAGCT
>WTSP01004190.1:0-12834 GCA_025331215.1 Actenoides lindsayi
CCGCCCCCGGGCCCTGCGGAGCCCCGGGCACAGCCCCCCCCGCCGCCGCCCCCAGCACCGGGCCGGGCCACCCCTCGCTTCCCGCTGGCAGCACCGGCTCGGGCCCTCCCTCCCCGCCGCCTCGGGGACCCGGGTGAGGCCCCCCCCCGGGGAGCGCCCGGGGCGGAGCGGGTGGGGGAGGTGAGGGCGGCGAAGGAGCCGGCGGGGCGGGGCGCGGCAGCGGGGGGATGGGAGGCAGCGGGGAGGGGGAAGCGGAAAGAGGCCGCCCGTTCGCTTCGCCCTTACCATGGCGGCTCGGCGGGGCTGCGCTGGGCGGTAGCAACGGCGGCGCCTCCCGGTCCCGTCCGGTCTCCCTCCGAGGCAGGCCGCGACCCTTCCACTTCCGCCGTTGCCTAGGAGTGAACATCCGGGTCAGCGCCGCGCCGCCCCGCCCCTTCGCCGCCGCCCCGCCAATCAGCGCGCGGCTCGCCGGCCATCGCCAAGTATGGAGCGCGGCGCGCGAGGGGCAGGAGGGCGGGGCGGGGACGGCCGTCGGCCCCGCCCCCCGCGGGCAGGGAGGGGGCGGAGCCGAGCGGCGGGACCCCGCGAGCGCGCAGCCACCAACCCCGACGCGGGGGGGGTGAGCGCGGCGGCCAATCAGAACTTAGGGGGGCGGGGCCTGCGAGAGGGCGCGCCCGCGGCCGGGCCCTCGTGGCGCCGGCCGGTAGCGGCCGCGGCTCCTGCGCCCGGCAGCGCGTCCCGCCTCCCATCACCTTCTGAACAGTTACACGGCGCTGAAGGAAAGGCAGCACGGGAAACGTCATCCCGACCAGGCGACGTTTCGGTGACCTCATCAGCGCTGAGAACGGGACTGTGCAGAGGTAACTCGTGGAGCACCGTTGGCCGGAACGCATCTAGTGCGGCTCTGAAGGGGCAAGGAAACGCAATCGGTCTCCGGCCGCTTAAGGCCAGGGTTAATTAACGTGTTCAGCCTCCTCTGGAAGCTCAGCCTAGGATTCGGCAGCGCACGGAGGGACCTGCTGGAAGCCAAGCGGATATTTAGAGTATTTCAGTGACTCTCAGGGCTCCCAATGGGAGATAGAAATCAGCAAATAAAACCTTTCTACTTTGCTCTGACGGTCCCAGGAACAAATAATCCCCCTCCCCAGTGCACTCATTTCCATCTCTGTGATCTCAAGTAAAACTGATCCCAATTCCAGACTCCACTTGTATATCTCCCTGGACCTGTGAATTTAAGAGGCACCCGGTTACTCCTGGAAAGATTCAGTACGTGACAACATCTTCTTCTGCAGCTTCTTTGGAACAATTATTTAGCCAGTGTTTCAGTGCTAGGATCCCAGGAACCCTCCCCTGGTGCTCTCTGGCCCCTGCGCTGCAGACTTGGCCCTTGTGAGCCAAAGGCCCTTTTGCCGTTCCCTTGCTGTCCCTGGCTTGACCGTGGCCAAGCTCTGACTTCTCCCTCGGGTGTTAACTCACACGGTTGTGGTTTGACTCTAAATGTTGCTGGCTGTCAGAGATGAGACAGGACCTTCCAAGAGATAACCCCCCTGACTGCCCGTTCACAGGCCGTAGCTGCCAGCTAGAGTGGGATTGCCCGGGAAGTGAACTGCTGGGACACGGGTCAGCGGCCGTAGCATCAGGGCACAACTGTTACACGTGACTTTGCACCACAGACAACCACATGAGATGTAACAGCTACCACTGGTACCCTGGTGAGGGAATCAAAGCTATCCTTGTTGACTTCTGACAGGCTGCTCTCAGCCCTTTTGCTGAGTCAGCCTTTTTTTCCCTTGCTCTGTGGCCATTTTTAAAGCTCTTGTGTTTTCAGCGCAGGAAGAAAAACCACCCAGGGAGCAAAGGCTAGAAACCAGAAAGACAGGAGCTATACTACTTCACAGAAAATCAAAAGCACACAAAAACCCATCAATAGCCCACTACCAAATAAGCCCCAAGGTGGGAAATAACCTTGCCACGTCTGGTAGAGCAGCCACCCAACCTCAGAAGGCTTTTCCTACTCTCCAGTCTCCGAATGCAATTCTTTGCCAATACAAGGCAGCCCAGCCTCCTTCAGCCCAGTTTGTAAGATGCAGCAATACAAAGTGGCTCCTGTTTTGCAGTCCCCAGATCCTTCACTCCTTATGTTCCCTCAGAGGTAATTAAGAAAAGCAAATCTGTTCATTAGGCAGGGTAAATTACTCCCTCATTTCACAAGGTTCCACATATCTAAAGCGCATGTTTTCCTTGGGGCAGGGTCTGGGAGGACAGAATTGATCAATCTGAAAACACATGTTCTAAACTTCATTATTTTTGTCACAAAACTCATGCCAAGTGTTCAACGACCGCTCTGCTTTTATAGTTCCAGACAGAACCTGTTTCTAGCTGCTTGCTGAAGCAGCAGAGCACTAGCAGAATCAGGCAGCCCGGGATATTTTAAACAATTTGAGCTCCAAATGAATGTTGAGCCCAAGAGGATGTTTTTCTTAGCGAAAGAAATACAAGCATCACGGATTTTGATTTCCTGCTAATAGGTATAAAGAAGAATAAACAGCTGCTTTTTGTTTTCCCAAACATATTTGCATTAAGAAGATCTGCAGATTCCTTCTGCCATTGATGTAACATCTCCCCAAATGAGGACCAGCTGCTTGCTTTGCTTGTTTATAGCAGGACATGCTTAGGGGAATTTTTGTTGTTTGTTTATGAAGACGTAGGACCAGACTCTCCCTGGTAGGTTGCAGTTTGCGGCGTGGAACGGACCTCAGCAGGGTGAAGGCTCCACGGCTGTAGCTGCCGTCGTGGCCATCCCTCCTTCTGCTGTGATTCCTGAAGGGCTGGACACCAAATTCAGCTGATCCAGCACCACTGGCACTTCCCACATCGCCTGGAACAGAGTCACCCACCCAAAAGGAACAGAGTGTGCTCAAAATGCCTCGTGCTGGGCATTAAGCATCTTTAAAGTGAGGGTCTGTAAACAAAGGAAGCAAACAATGATGTCAGTTGACAGCCCGAGGACATCAGATTCCCGTGCAATCAACAACAAGGCTTTTGATCTTGCAATCAGCAGCTGTCAAATGCATGGGCTCTTCTCACACACTGGGTTAGATTCGAGGAAGCCAAAGGATAAATACTTATTAGCATTACAAAGTACTTGTCACCTTGAGCCAGAACTTCGTAAAGCATCTGCGGTCCCAGGCAATGTGGTTTGTATTTTCCCCTCCTGCACACGTGGTGAAACGCTGTCTGTTCTATTTATTTTGTTTAGCCAGGACCAGGGGTGACTGTGAGAAGAAGGTCCTAGCAAAAACTTGCATGCTCCACTGAATATTCTTTTTTTTTTTTTCTATGAAAAAAAGACATCTTGAGCTTTTTTTTTTAGGTCAGATTGCCCGTTTTCTTTCATCTCCAGCTTGTGGCACTTGAAAGATATGTAAACTTTTATTAGGGGTTCTCATAAATTGAATTTACTGCTGCAAGAGTCTTCCAGCAATGGTAAAGTCGAACTTGCTGGGTTTTATTAGTCAGAGTCACTAAACCAGCAGCATCCCTTGATTTGAGGCTGAAAAATGAGCCTTTCTTGGAAACTGATGTAGGAAAAAGGTACCTACAACACCACCCAATGTCTTGGAATTCTGTATTCAAGCCACAGATAGTTCTCACTATGGAGATCTTTGTACACACTGTCAAAATAGCACAGAAACAATAAAAAAAAAAGCCTCCCTCCCCATTCCAATTCCAAAGCAGCTTTGCTGAGGGTACTCTTGGAGTATAAAGGTTTAAAGAGTTTCCCCACTCACTGCAGGAACTGATGAGTAAATCAAAACACCACATTTAATTAAAAACAACATATTGCCCATTCAGTCTGAGGTTTGAGACATTCCACCCCCTACTCAGAAAGCTAAACCCAGACTTTTTTTCCACGTCAGCAGCACCCAACCAGATCTGCTCATCTGATCCACGTTAAAAACCAATAAACCCAGCAGCCTAAAAGGTCCATATGCTGACCAAAAATGAGATGTTTCCTACCAGTGCAGCATTGTCACAGCAAGGACAGAGACAAAGGTTACACGTCACTCTTGCAGAGCATCAGAGGCAGAAGGGTTTGCTACCTCTGATTGTAAGACCAAGCCGTGTAAACTACCCCCCTGTAGCAGCTGCTCAGCCAAAGCCAACACCCACAGAGGGGGGATTTAGCAAAGAGTCCTCTTAAAAAGTCCCCTCTCTGCAATCTGAGTCCATATCTTGGGCACAGAAGAAGATTTTTAATTGTTTTTTGCACATCTGAAGTAACATCCTCATCCACTAACAACAACTGCCTTCCTTTGGTCCCAAAGTACCTGCCCACATTGTGGGAACGCTGTGTCTGGAGTCATTTGCAGCCAAGCTGTTTTCACAGATTTCAGTCCAACTGTATTCCACAAAAGGTTTACTTTGTAGTACAAATGGGCAAATTTGCTGGACAAATGTGAGCGAGGCATATCCGAAACCCCACCTTGAGAAATCCAGCAATGCTTGCTCAGAAAAGGGCTAGGAGGCTTTTTTTTTTCTAAATACCAGGACTGCAGGACTACTGGGATCACTGGTTTTCCAGCACACTCCACTTAGTTGCAAGATGCTGTTGATTTCTGTGCTTGTGACTGCTCTTAACTTTCTATTTTCAGCTCAGCAAGCTTGATAGCAGCTCTCAGAAATATCTTCAGCCTGAGCAAAGAGAGTATTGAGAGCATTCTTGTTAAACGTGGTCATTAACTGTAGTAATAATGGCTGCAGCCTGGCATTAAAAAAAGGAATCAAGGAGGAGCTGATTAAACACTCCAGAAAGAAACAAAACTTTCCATTCCTGTACTTCTTTCTCGACACGTTGCGCTTCACTTCAAGCTTGCTAATATAGCAGCCAAAAGAAGTGTAAGGGCCTGGAGTCTTTCTTAACACAATAGTCATGGTTTGCGAGTTAGAATACGCGTAGAATTAGCCAGTGACATGGAGAAATGGAAAAACATACTTAAAGAGCTAGAAAATCACCCTCTTGTTCGTGAGAAAACCTCTGTCACCGCAGCACATTCCTTCTTCTATCAGTGAACTAAAACAGGATCACAAAGCAGCACCCATCAGATGGAGGCGAGAAACGGCGTAGCGGTGCTTTCGCCCGCGACGGAAGAGGCAGCAACGACTCAGCCCCCTCTTTCCACACAAGTGCTTTTTTTTCCCCCCCCCCCAGAGATTTCGGGGGCAAACTTCACGGCCAAAGCAGCATCAGCACAACAAGCTGCGACACAGCTTGTTCCATTCCTCCCAGTCCCACTTCAACTGGCCGTACCTGCCAAGCGGAACCGGCAGCGCCGCGCTGCCGACTTATTGCATTACCCGGGCTTTGCAAAGCTGGCACCAAAACACATCAGAAGAGACAGAAAAACGGGCTCGCTTCTTGATGGGAACGTGATCACCGTGCAGAGGCTGCACCATGGTTCACTCTGCATCACGAGCTGGCTCTCCTGCGGCGAGTCCACCTCAGCCTCCAGCCCATTGTTCATCCCCCGGGTATCCGCCTGCCTCCCCCGTCAAATCAATAACAGCAAAGTAGACTTAATGGAGTCGCTGGCACTTTTCCCACTTTAGGGCAAAGTCCTGCTGAGGAGGGGTTGCTTTTTCAACTCCAGCTTTGGGCTTTAGCTTTTTTTGTTGTTGCTTGGCTTGGGAGAAGGCTTTCAAAGAGCAAAACGAGCATCAGTATCTGCTGCTGAACGTGGCTTGTACCCGTGAGAAAAGAAACAAAACCCAACAAACTGGAGTCAAGAGTTGAAGTCTCCTGCCCAGCCTGGCTTCTCTCTGTACCATGAAAGCAGAGTTCTGGAAGTACAGACAGCAAAGCAGGGCCCACAACCAAGGCTGTCTCAACCGTTTTCAAGCAGAACTCCTACACTGCTGTCTTCCTCTGCTGCTCACAACTACTCTTGGCAGAGGGGGGGGGAAGTTAAAAAGAAAATGTGTGTGTGGGAGGTGATTTATGTTATTGAAAACTATGGGAAAATTATCTGTGTTCTTCAGAAAAGAGGAGATGGAGAGCATATGAGCAGAATCCAGGGGGATGCCATAGGAGCCTTTGAAAAAAATAGGCTAAGAGGTGGGATCCGTCCTCGGGAAGGATCAAGATTGAAAAGAAACTCACTTCCTAGTTTTAAACCAAAAACTATCAGGGTGAGGGTGAACCACCCTATGTAAAAGCCACAGTTAACAGCTGGAAAAAAGGCTGCTGTGTTGGAAAAGGGCTTCGAGTTCCAGCTGGTGCAGCCCCAGAGAAGCTCCTCACTCCACATGCATGTGCAGACATGCCCTCTGCATGGCTGCTTCTGCGAGACACCCGGGAAAGTTCCTTACTCTGAGGGTGGAGAGGCACTGGAACAGGTTGCCCAGGGGGGTGGTGGAGGCCCCATCCCTGGAGACATTCAAGCTCAAGCTTGATGAGGCTCTGAGCAACCTGCTCTAGCTGAGGCTGTCCCTGCTCACTGCAGGGGGGTGGACTAGATGACCTCTGGAGCTCCCTTCCCACCCAAGGCACTCTGTGATTCTAGGAAATGGCAGTTTTGAGGAATAATAGCAGTATTTATTAATTTTAGATTCCAAGTTCTGCCTCTAAGCTTGCGTGAGGGCCAGCTGCTGAAAAACTAACCAGCAGTTTATGTGAAGGCCTAACATTGGTCCATGAGTAGTTTCATTAACCGACTGCAGAACTCAGATTAGGTGTATAACCAAGAAAATCAGCAACACAAGGTCTGAACCTAGTAAAAGGTGACTTCCATCAGAGAAAAGCAGGGGGATTTAAGCTTTCTGGCTTCATCTCAGCCTCTTTTATATATATATATATATTTACTAGAAAGAAAGGAGAGAAGGGAGGGAAAGGAACCCTGGGACAGCACACACTGGGCTGTAAAATGTGAAGAAAAAAATAGTTTTTCAAAATCACATGTTCTAAACATCACCTTGGAGTTGTACAATAATAAATACTCAATATTACACTGAGAGGGTCTAATTGCCAAGTAACTATAGCAATGGAGAGGAAAGGCTGCCTTTGGACACATTCCCTCCTGCCTTAATTTTTCCCTGGGGTGAGGAAGGGGTACAGAGAATGTGCTCTAGATCCTTAACAGAGAACACTTTCCAGAGCCCCCTCTGATCCAAGAAGCACTGAGTGATTTAAAGGATACAGACTGGTTGCTCAGAAGGAAGCTGGACGTTCAAAACAATTACACTGAACTAACCCATCCCCTTAGAAAGGGTTTAACATGACAGGTTCCTGACTCGAGGCTGTCAAAAAAAACCCCAACACACACACACAAACAACCCAAACAAAGCAAAAACCATCGTGCTCCTTTGTGAAGCACCTCATGGTCCGACAGCTCACCGCCGCTTCCTTCGTCCCCAACAGCCTGAAAGGGAGTGAGAAATGAGACTCCACACTGGCCTGCCCCGTGCACTGGTTTCTGCCAGGGAGAAGACTGGGTTGTGTTTAAGCACTGATTTCTGAAAGATGTTTTTTTGGGGGAAAAAAGAAAAATTAAGCAAAAATAAAGAGTTACCCGGAGGCTTTGAGTATCTTTCCCCTCCTGATATTTTCCAGAGCTGTTTGGAAACAGGAGGGAGGAGCTGGCACATGGGGATGGGCAGGGGTTTCAAGAAACACTTCTTTACCAGGTCATGAAAAAAGCTGCTTGATCCTATTGGTATTTTTATAAGTAACTTGATCTATAGTTCTGTTTTTGATACCAACTACACAGCGATGCAAACTGATTTGAGCAGATTACAGGGGGAGGAAGAGAAAAGGAGGCTCCTTTTACAGAACAAGAACTGCCTTCTCCAGAGAAACCTCTTGAACCTGCAAGGATTTAGTTTAACCATCTGCCTCCTAAAACAGTTCTTAAAAAAACCTATTTAGATTTTTTTAATGAGTAAAAATAATAGGCAGTTGTGATTGTTCAGTGATGTACGAAGAAGCTGCACTACACCAAAGAAAGTCTTTCCTCATTGCTCTAGACCAAAACCAGTTGTGCTTTTAAAACAAAGACCACAAAAATTAATAGCTTCAGAAAGTTTTTGCCAACCACAGACGGTTTTGACTTCCATTTCTTGCTTTAGTCTTTAGTTGGTTTGTGAAGGAACTTCCAGTTTTATAAAGCAGCAGAACCTCCTCCTCTCCAACCTGATAAACTGTCAGAACTTGAAGAACTCAAATCAAGTTATCACAGCTAAAAACTACCTTACTAAGTGTGAACAAGGACATTATTACTTGATAAAAACACTCTATTTTTTCACAAGGCTTCTGGAGAACAATTTCCAGAAAGCCCACACAACATTTGCAATATAAAGTTCATCACAGTAAGTTTGAGATTATTCACACTTACATTCCTGGTTCCACAGCACACTTGAGGAGGTGCCAAAAGACACATAAATCACCAAGAACTCTTCCCACAACTCCTTACTTTAATATTAGCATTCTACTTTAGGGAATAACTTCTTGACTATTACATTCTTCTCTTACTAATATTGCTCTCCTCTTTTTCCCAATGTAGAAGGTAGGGGACCTAGGCCGCTCTTAAGTAATTAAGAGGGAACCTGGTTAGGGATTGGGAACAGCTGGTTTTTCCAGACACCTGTACCTCATTTCAGGCCCTGAAGTGAAGCTGGTGACAATCAACAAGGATGCAGGAGCTGTGGGGGATGCAGGACATCTGCGTGGCAAAAACCTACACGGAAATGCGTGTCCAGTGGGATATACCCAAGCCTGCGGTGAGATGGGTCCTTACAGCAAAGATCGGCTCTTACCAAGGATGAGGTGAGAGCCCTGAGGGGAGCAGGGCAGTGGGGATGGGCCCAAGCCGGGGGCCTATGAAAAGATGAGGATCTTGAGAGATACGAGGCCTAATAAGGACACAGCGAGAGCCTTGGCTGAAGACACGGGGTTCAAGGAGGGCTGGGGCGGTGGTGGGACGGGGAAAATCGAGCTTTCTGGGCCGGGCCCAAGGTCGAGCGCGGCGGCCATGGCGCCCTCCCGCCGGTTACCTTGACAACGGCGGCCGGGCCGGGCCGGCGGGAAATCTCGCGAGAGCTGGCGCGGCTCCGCTCGGCTCCTCCAGAAGATCTCGCGAGAGTTGCGCGGGGAGGGTGGGGGGGGGAGGCGGCGAGGGCACGGCCTGAGGTGGGAGGGGACGGCCAAGATGGCGTCGGAGGGCGAGCTGGGCAGGAAGTGGGACCGGTGTCTGGCGGACTCCGCCGTCAAGTTGGGTAAGGGCGGGGAGGGCAGGGCGCAGGGGGAGGACCCGGGGAGGAGCGGTGCCGGTCTGCCGGGCGCCCCGGGGGCTGGGAGCGCCTCAGTCCGCCTGGCCCCGTAGACGCGACCGGGCCCGGCGAGGAAGGGGCCCGTGAGGCCCGACGCCCTCCCCGCGCCGTTCCGGGCCCGGGTTAGGTCGGCGGCGGCCTCGCCGCGCCGTAGGCCCGGGCGGGGTGTCCTGCGGTTCCACCCTCGGTTCCGGGCAGCGCAGCTCCGGGGGCCGAGGACCGGCGAGGCGGGAGGGATGGAGCCGGGCTGCCCCGGGCCTGGCAAGGTGACCTTGGCCGCGGGCACGGACCCCCCTCCGGGCCCGTTCCCGTGGCCGCCCCGGGCTCTTCTCCCCGACCCGGCCCCGTCTTACCAGCGCTCCGGTAGCGGAGGGTGGGTTTTGACCTCTGGTTTAGTCCCCTCGGTTGAAAATCGGGGTGTTGCCGTGGGAAATCTCCCTCGGCGCTGAGCTCCGCGGGCGGGGGGACGGCTGCTGCCCGCAATGAATGGGCCCGGGTAGGGCATCAGCGGGCCCCGCCGTGCCCCGACCTTGCCCGCCTTGAGTTTCACCGTGACGACAGCTTGGTTTTCGAAATGTGTTTCTGTAGAGCTGTTCGCATCACTCAGTGTACGAGGTGGGCTGTGTTTATTAAAAGCAATGCCCGGCGTGACACGCTGATAGCTTTGGCACGTGTTAGTACTGTCGGTGCCGTTGGACACTGAGCAGCTTTCCATCCCCTGTCCCGACCCTGCAGACAGCTGTGCCTTTTAAGTAGGGGAACAGTCCCTTCCGTGCTTATTTGCCCTTAAAGTTGGGACTGTGTGTGTGCCTGCGGTGCTTTGGATCGGCCACGAACCGTTCAGAACTTTTCACTCAGAACTGTGAGGCTTAGGAGTGGTTGTAAGGGTGTATGTGCAGTTCACTCCGTGTGACAGGTTGGCAGCTCGACTGGATGCAGGCTGTGGCTTTGTAAAATGTGTGTGCCAAAGGAAATCATTAAATGCGACGTACAGAGCAAGAAGTGAAGTGTCTGACAGGAAAGGTATGTGCTTCGTGTTGGTGCAGAAGTCTCTTTTAGAACCATAAATAATATCAGCGAGATGTGAATGTTTATTTCTTGTTCCTGTAGTGGCTTTATGCTTGAAAGCCGGTGAGGAACTCGGAGCTTTTCGTTGCCTAACACTTTTCCATTAGAAAAGATGTTTGATAATTTAAAGTAAACTGAAACTTCCATTGTTTATACCAGGCCTTTGTAAAGTGTCAAGTGCTCCAGAGCAATGTTTTGCCTTATGAAATTCTATTCAGGTTTGTCTGACAAACATGTCCAGCTATGTTTATGTTTCCATAGCACTGGTTGCTTTATCATAAAATATTAAGTATGCCACATTATAAACAAGACCTTGTTCCATGGTGCAGCTGTACATGTACATGGAAGGATCCTGGACGTGGAAAGCCTCTCTGGGAGGCTGAAAAAAGTGGGTACAGGCTTGATTCTGAGGCAGCATTGCTCTTCAGCAGGCCTTTCATTTTTCATTTGGTGTTTTCTTCCATCCTAAAGTAATAACAGAAGAAAGAAGATGTGCTTAAACTTCCTGTGCTTGTGCTCTAGGCCGGGGATTCTCAGTGTTACCTTCCTGATGGCAGCGAGTAGAGGTCCCAGGGAAATTCATGTTTTGCATTAAATTGTCCCAAAAGGCCGCACGGGCTGCAGCTCTTTCATTTTGCTCTTGACACTAAACCCAGTGTTATGTCCTCAGATACGTGTGATAGGTTTATTCTGGTTTGTGTGCCTTTACAATTGATCCAGTACCTGAAGCTCCTGCACTGGGAGCCTCCTCCATGGTATTAACCACAGATGATTCCGTGTGAGCATTGGGAGTGGGAACAACCCAGAAGCTGCTCCATCCTCCAGCAGTTTGTCACTGAAGGTGATGATGATGATGGCCTTTAAATGCTAAGTGAGTTGGGGGCCTAGCTGTGCAAACTGCTGAATGAGTGCTGGTGACACAAACCTTCTCAGGCTGTAGCAGGGGAAATGATTGTTTTCTCTGCTGGGAGTTTAGTTGTGATGGTTGTTTTTGTAATATCACTGTCCAAGTTGGGTGGAGTTTCCAATAAACTGTCAAAGGTGGGTTTAATGCTGGAAAGAAAGGAGGAAAATAAACTTCTTCATTGCTTGTTATGTGGGATATAGAAGTTTACCAAATCTTCGCTTCTTTGTCGGACTTTCCCTTTTGGTGGCCACGGTTTTCTTCCCATCCCTTCCTTTACACCCTTCCTGAGTGCTATTGCCAGAGAGATCTTCCCAGCCAGTGTACTGGGGAAAACCAATCTGGGCTTAGCCCAGCATTGACCCATTCCAGGCCCTGTAAATAAAGCACAGCTCTGCTTTTCTGTAGTCATGTGCATGTGCTGGTTTTCCAGGGGCAGTGAGAGCTGTAGAGACAGAGAACTCTCGGGATTCCTCCGAGAGCTGCAGGGACATGGGAAAGAGAAGAGGGTGAGAAGGGCAGGTGGCAACTATGAGGATGACCTTATGAGCAATAATATGTTTTTTAATACTAGCTGGAGGCTCTACAGCCTGTATTGGCTTGGTTTATTCTCTCAGGCTTTCCACTACAGTTGTGTAAACCACTGTACTTGGAGTTGACTGTGTTGCTTGTAGTTACTCTACTGGTTTAGTTGGAGATCAAGCTCCTGGAGGAAACTTAATCTCCTGCCACTAAAATGTCCAAAAAATATATATTTATCTTACATTACATCTTCTGAAATTCTGTATTTATCTTTTTGGTTTCTTGCTCACTACCTGTGTGCATCTTGTAATTTAGTATTAAAATCTTTCTTTTTCCTGTTAGTTTAAAACAATTTATTGTCAGACGTTGCTATGGCAGTCGAAGAGCATTGCAAAGAGCTCTCTCCACCCACACAAACCATCAAAACAGCGTTCAGCAGAGTGTCTGTCCTTTTTGTTAGGACTGACATTTGTTTGTTTTGCTGCTGATAAGGATGAGTCTAGGTGGGTTTGTTCCCCTGCCTGTTCTAAATTTAGCTGTGACCGCAGCGTTTTGTGTGTCATGGGCTGGGTTGTGCTTTCTTGGGTCTAGAGCACAGCTTGGACTGAACCATCTGCACAACCAGCTGGGTTGACAGCAGAGCTCTCGCTGAACCCAGCTCCCTGGGTGCCCAGGCCTCTCTCAGAGGCAGGGTTCGTGGCTCTGCCAGGGTCAGTGGTGGCAGGAGAAACTTTCCAGCCCTGTGATCCAGGACCAGAAAAGAAGGCTGAGGGGAGACCTTCTCGGTCTCCACAGCTCCTGACAGGAGGTTGGAGCCAGGGGTGGTTGGGCTCTGCTCCCAAGGAACAAGAGACAGGACAAGAGGAAAAGTCCTCAAGTTGCCCCAGGGAAGGTTTAGGTTGGAGCTGAGGAACAATTTCTTCAACCCCCTCCAGCGTTGTCCAGGGCTGTCCCAGGCTGCCCAGGGCAGGGGTGGAGACCCCATCCCTGGAGAGACATGGTTTAGTGGTGACCCT
>WTSP01004191.1:0-19656 GCA_025331215.1 Actenoides lindsayi
GGTCGCTGGGCAGTCCCCTCCACTTTGCTGGCTGGCACTGCTCCTGGTGTTTCACCCCGGAGGGGATCTACTTCAAACTCGTGTCAGCCCAGAATGGGGACTTCCCCCGCTGGGGTGACTATGAGGACAAACGAGATCTCAATTATATCCGGGAGCTGATCCGGACTGGTGGCTGGTTTGATGGTACTACGCAGGAGTATCCCCCTGCTGACCCTAAGGAGCAGATGTACGCTCCCAAGTACCTGCTCAAGAACTACCAGCGATTCCGCTACCTGTTGGAGAACCCCTATCGAAAAACAGAGGACACTGGGTGAGGACACTGGGACTTGCGTGGGAAATCAGAACTTGACAACAAAGGGAAAGAGTCGGGTGTTTTCGTCTGTTCCTTTCTTTTTTTTTGTTTTCTTTGTTTCTGGGCGGGGTACGCTATTTTTCTGGGGTCTCTGCCCTCTCTCCCTTCCTCTCTTCTTCCCTTCATCCCATCGTGACCCCGGGGACGTGAATTCCTCAGTTGCGTAAAGGATAGGAGGAGGAGAGTTGTTGGGGACCTACTCTGGCAGTACTATAAAGACTTTCCTGCGTCTTCTGGACCTCTCCTGCTGGCTGGAGAGAATCTTTGCAGCCAGCTGGCAGATTTTCCTCCGGGGGAAGCTGGGAGGGTCCCATGGGGAGAGAAGGCAGCTGTTCCTGTCCACCCTCATCCTTTGTGGATTGGAGCAAGCACAGATGCAAGCTTGGGTTATTCAGTGAGAGTGTGAATCAGCAGGCACAAACCAATGTGAGTGGTCATGTGTGCAGATGTGTCACAGGCATTTTTCAGATGAGTGAATGTACAAAAGCATCTCAATATGCATTTGGTTTTTTTGTATACCTCTATATTGAAAGATTATTTTGAGGAAGGGAAATCCTTTGCTTCCAAGGTGTTCTCGCCAAGATGCAGCCTCCTCTTGCAAGCTTAGTGCATCTGTCCTGGACTGTATCTTGCTCTGATGCTCTACCAATCCTGGAGCAGGCAGATGGGAAGCAGAGGAGAAAGGTGATTTTTTTTTTTTTTTTTTTAAAGTCCTTTTTCACCCCTGTTCCCCCCAACACTGCACTAGCTTGGCCCACAGAAGCTGAAGCATCTTCCCTATAGTACCTGCTTCTATTGGGACTGGGATGAGCTGCAGGGGACTTAATCAGATGGTGGGAGTGTATGTTTACAAGTGCATGGTTTCCTATGTGCATGAGTGCTAACATGCATGGTTTTGGTATGCACGTGGGCGTTCGTTGCCAGTATTGCAGGGGAAGGGAACATAGTTGGGCTTGGGGGTGTGTGCTTTCAGGAAATGGTGGGATCCAGAAGCTGCGATCTCTGTCTTGGCATGGATGACTTTTTGGGGAATTCCCAGGAGAGATCCAGGGAGAGCATTGGCTCTGCATAGCAGTGCTACATGCATGGGACTGTTGGGTACCTCTCTGGCTACCTTTGCAACCCTCCAGGCTGTGCCTGTTGCAGAGTTGCTGTTTTCATGTGCTGGCTATTCCTTTTAGCATGGGGTAAAAGGGAGAGTAGAAGGGCCAAGCTCTGAGTCGGCAAAGGGTGTTGTGGGAATCCTGTGTCAAAGCAGAGGATCCATCTGTCTGCTCCTAGGGTGTGAAGGAGGTCATGGTCAAACAGGCCATGGGCATGCTTTCCCCTGAGGCTGAGACATCAAGCAATCCAGAGAGTATGTGCAGCCTGAGCCATGCAGACAAGACAACGTATTGGTGAGGGGATCTAGGAGGACACTAGTTACATCTGGTTGGGCCAGCATCTACTCAGAATTTGCCAGTGATGGGTAGTCAGGATCTCTCCTGTCGTATTGGACTGATTCGGCTCACTGAGAAGGCAGATCCATGTCTCCACCCTTACCATCCTTCCTTTGCAGATGGCTTGATGAGGTTCCTGGAGCCTGGGCTCTAGCAGTCAAGGTGAAAAACATGATGAACTTGCTCTGTTAGCTTTGCAGTCGAAAGACTGGCTCATGTTCCAGGCACAGAATTGAGGATCGTATGGAGGAGGAAAATATTGGCATAAGGAAGAGGGACACTGACATCAGGCCAGCTGTGCTGAAGCATGAGGGTTTTCATTCCTGTTAACTTGCTACATCAGGGTTCTGTATTTCTGTGTTGTCCAGTCCATCGCCACCCTTGTGCCTCATTCCTACCTCTGTATCTCTCTTCCTCCCTCCTGTTCCCCTCTCTAGAGAAGTGAAAAACATCAACAAAAATAATTTGATTACCTAATAAGACTGAGACTGGAACAGAATGAAGATGAACTTTTTTTTCTGATCAAATTCAGATGGAGTTCATCTTAGCTCCTTCCTTCCACCTCTCGTGTGCCATAATGCCTGCTTAGAAGAACTGAAGGACCCTCTTTGTTGTTTGTGTTTGGTTTTGGGGTTTGTTTTTTGTTTGTTTATTTTTAAAATTGCTGTTCTCACTTTTGTTGTGTCTTCCCAAAGGTAGAAAAGCTCCTTTGGGAACTGAGCGGAGGGAGCAGCTTTGGTAGGCAGAATGCTCTTCCCCCTAAAGGGAAGCTCTGGTTCTTCTAAGTCCAGACTTGATGCGACAGGAGGAAGTCTTGTCATAGTCACAGGGTCCTTGTGCTGAGCAGCTGCATAGAGGTCTTGGATGTAGAGAGATTATAGAGAAATGGGGACCCAGCTGAGGAAGGAAGAGCCTGCTTCTAGCAAGATGAGAGCAGTAGCACTGAGGCTGCAGCACAAGGGGAACATGTTTCCCCTGGGGGCAGGTGGAGGAGAGCAGGTGTGTTAGTTCATGGGATTCAGCAGCAGAAAAGTCTGGAAGGAAGAAGCTATTTCTCAGTTTTACTCATGGAGGGGGAGGCTGAGATCTGCTCTCAAACCTTGAACTTTGCCTTATCTCAGTGATAACATAAGCCCAGTGCTAGGCCTTGCTGAAGACAGGAGACAAAGACAAGGAAGCTTTGCACAGGTGCTTTGGCAGCACCAGAGCCCTGTGAAGCAAGGGGTAAAATGCACGTATGCTGGGGCTGCACCTCATTATCTTCTACAGTGGGAGCAGCCTCTCCTCTGATACCAGCCCTTCCTGTGCATGGCTGTCCTCAGGGATTTTTAGTGTGCTGCAAGTCATTTTCATAGCTGAGGTGTGTCCCTTGTCTCTTGGGAGTTTCAGAGGATCCCACAGCTGCAATACCTGGATCTCCTATTCCTTATCTATAACCTGTTGCCTCTCTCCCCTCTCCTCCGTTATGTGTTCCATCGATCTCTACATCTCCCTCCAAATTGCCCCTCCCTTCTGCCCTGTTGGGGTGGAGAAGGTCCTGCTGGAACAGTGGCATTGGGACTTTTCTGCAGAACTCTGGCTCTGCTCTCCTCCTGGACTTACTTCCTTATTCTTAGGTAATTAAATTTAAGACAGTCTTCTGTTGTGGGGGGAGGAAGGGGCTTTACAGATGAAATGCGTTCTTTTTCTTTCTCAAGAATCATTTAAACATTTTTTTGATTTCAGGCCAAACCAGGCAATGTTTCTATCTCATTCGTCTGGCTAACCCTGTATTTTTTTATCCTTAGGGAGTTAGAGTGCTTGGTGTTAAAAATCTTCCTTCTTGTCCCTGGAGGGGATTGGGACTAGCAAACCGACTTTTGCATGGTGATTCCCAAGGTGGTGGCCGGACATCCTCCACAAGAGGGAACCCAAAAGCACATGAGGGTGTGCGGTGGTGAGCAAGGCAAAGGAGGAGGCAAGTTTATATCAGATTCTCATTTCCCAGTGCAGAACTCTGAGGTGACCGCTGAGGCTCCTTGATCTTGTCTGATCCAGGTCCCGAGGTTTGAGAAGGGAAGAACTAAAAAACCCTGTCCCGTCCCTGGGCTGGAACCAGGATTAGACCACCAGAACCTGATGCCTGTTGGGTGTTGCAGCTCTGAGCAGCGAAGGCATGTGCCCCCTGCCTCTCTGGGAGCAAAGCTGTCTGATGGAGGGTGGGAAAGTATTGCCAGCCTTTTCCTCCAGCCCTCTTCAGCTCTGTGGTTTTTCTTCCCCCAAACCATTTCACTTTCAAATTACATGGTGCAAAGCAGGGCCAAGTAGTAGGTAAAGCAGCATGTGGCATCCGTAAGCCTTGCTCTTATCTTCCTGCCCATCTCTGTTCTTGCCTTCCCTTGTGCTTCTCATCTAAAAAAGGGTAGCTTTGGACTGGGGAACTCATATTCCTCCTTCACCTCAAGAGAAGGGAAGGAAATGAGCTTTGGTGGACCTGCGACAGGTGAGCTTGCTAAAGCAGAGGGAACAGGGCAGGTTGGCTGCCTTTACCCTTCCAGAGGACTGAGGGTAATGCTGTATCCAGGTGATGGACAGAAAAGATGGGGTGGCTTTGTGTCTGTGTGGTTGGTGTGAAGGATGACGTGCTCAAGTCCACTCTCGCTGTTGCTTTCTCTGATCCCTGTGTCCTGCTGAGGTGTTTGCTGTCATGCAGCTCAGGCCAAACCGCTCTTCATGTCTCTGTGGCAGGTAAGTGAAGGGACCTTGTGGCTCCAGGTAACTTACAAGTTGGGATGGAGGGTGAATGTCAGAGAACGGGTATTTGTTCCCCTTCACAATCCTTGGTGTATCCTTGTGGGATGGTAGTGTCTTTTCCCCTCCCAAACATCCCCTGGGGCTCTGCCCTTCGTGTCTCAGCTCCTGCCAGCAATCTCTGTGGCTGCTATGCCTCTGCACTGTGAAGATGTGTCTGGGGTCACTCCTGGTCCAATTAGCGAACACTGGTGGTGAAGAGGCTCGTCCTTGTTTCAATGACCTCAAACCTTGCTGAGAAAGGAGGGAAGGGAGTGGGATAATGGATGAATCCCTCCGTCATTGTGTTCTCCCCAACCCCCCCAAAAAAACTTCTGTCTGATTTCTGAGACATTGGACAAACTCACTCTTGTTATGGAAAGAGAGGGGGAGCTGGAGGTAAGGGGATGGCAGGAGGGGCTCGGATCCAGCACCAAGAAAAGAAAGCTGTTTCTAATGCAATACACTGACATTTAAAGCTTTGAGGACTACAGGTAATGGATTAAGAAGGGATCTGAATTACTCTGAGATTTAAGAATTCAAACCACTGTTTTTTCCTTCCTGTGTGGATGATGATGCAGTATGATTCTGGAGGTAGTCCAGCAGCACTTCTGAGCTTGGGGTCCACCTGGGCCTACTGGTGATATTGCCCCTGGGGTGGTCCCAGAACACTCTGCTGTGGCAAAAGAATGTGTGGACTTGCTAAAAATAAAAGAAAAGAAAGAAATGTGTCTACAAAGCTCCTTTCCACTCTGTAATTTATAAACAGCAAGTAATAATGAACTTTTTGTAAGGATAAATCAAATGTACATTCTGAAATCATTTTCTCTGTAAATGGTTGGATTTCATTTCACCCTTAAAGGGATGCTTAAAAGGAGGAGATAATAAAAATTAAAAAGAAAATTTACAAAGTACGAAAGGAACCAAGGTTCTGTGTGTGTGGCAACTTTTATTTCTGATCGACTGGCAGAGAAGCTCATGGAAAATGGAGTGAGGGAAGTTGCTTCCCACCTCGGCAGGATGGTCTTCCCAAGAAGGGAGGTCATGACACATTGGCTGGTTTGAGAAATAATTCCTGATTTTGTGGGTCTGGGTCAGACCTGAACGTCTGCATGTTAGGTGAGTATGAGCATGTAAAGGCAGGTGAGCAGGGAACGATGGCTCCCAAGCAGCTCTCAGAATAGTGGGTGGATGTGGGAACCAGCATCACCGCTCATGAAATGGTTTATTGCCACCTTCTTCCCTTCCTTGGATGCATCCACTTCTTCAGGTGAAGCTGTGGAAACCCTGGAGCCCCAAATAAAACCTTCCCACTGCAGAAATGTCTCTCTAGTGGCTGACTTTTGGCATGGTGCACGAGAGAACATGACCTCCTTGTTTTAGCCTATTTTTAAACCTTTCTAATGTAATTTTGGCTGTTCCCATTACTCAGTATCAAGGTGCAGCCCTGCTTTGAATTCTCTTAAGCATCGAGCCTCAGCAGTGCCTTTGGCAAGGGCCTGTCACAAGCTCATGTGCCATCTTATAACTATTTCACTTTTCAAGTGAAAAGAAGACACTTGTGAAGTGTCTTGCACTTCATGTTCATTCCTGGTCCTGTTAAATGACAGTGACTGTAAACATTATAGCTTAGTTTTCCTCCAGTCATTCGACCTCCCTCTTCTTTCTTCCACAAGTCTGATGTTTCAAATTTTCCTCCTTTGGGGGGCTTCCTACCAAACTAGAGATGTGTGTAGTCCATTGCTAACACCTTTCTGCTGCTTCTCTCTCCAGAGCAAAGCGCTTGGAATAAACATGCCACTCAAAATTAACAATTAACATTTTCTATTAAGAATTTTTAGCATTCTTAGCGATCGTTGTATTTTTGTGGTCAAATGGGGGATAATCTAAAAACAAATGATTACTGGAATGCCTGAACTTCCAATTTTTCAAGCAGGCAAGATAGGTACATAGGCTTAGGACAGTGGCAATTCAGCAAGACAGTTTAAGAAATGAGAGTTGACTAGGTAAAAGATTCTCCCACATCATATCTTTGCTTCCAACACAAAATCTTTCACTGACATGTATATTAAGAAGTAATGTAAAGGGCATTTCTTCAGTTTCTTGCAAGGTTTTAAATGAAGGCAGTGATAGGACCCTGGACCTATTTCCCTGGAAAGCACAGGCTTCTGCTGCAGGAGCTCAAAGTGCCTCCATGAGTGAGGGGTTGTCTCTTCCAGAAACCAGTCTGTGGTGGAGACCCTCATTTGAAGGAGCAGCGCTGATGGTCAGCTGAGCGTAGGGGCCATGTGACCACCACAAGCCTTGTAAACCATCTCTCCTAGGGTCCCTCAAGACATGAAAGGGATCTTGTTATGTGCAGCGTGCATCCTAGATGTGGAACCTTAAGCACTGTATTGAACCAGGAGTGTGCAAGCAAGCTGAGGCCAAGTAAATCCCACGCATTTGGCAGAATTTGAATCCCCTAACAGGTGTTACAGGGAGAGATGCATCACGGAGGGGCTCTGGCATAACCTGCCTGGAAATAAGCTGTGGCTCCCAAGCCCTTGCTCTATGTCAGGGATGCCCAGTGCTCATCGTGGGCACTGTGCAGCACTGCTCAGTGGGGACTGAGGTGGGGGCAGGTCTTCCATCTCTGGCTCTTAAAGAGGCTTGCTCCAATTGGTTCCTGATTGATGCTGGCAGCAGGTTTGCTGAAAGGGCGATGGACATGATGTTTCCAAACACCAGAGTGCTTGGAAACAAAGTGACTTCAATATAAACTTACACCTTTTAGAAAGCTGGAAAGGTGATACCAAGAGCCTGGTTTGCTGGCTGTTTGTTTTTGTTGCTCGGATACATTTGTTCTCTCTCTTAAGGGCACAGCTTAATACACTGTTTAGCAGGGACAGTTCATTTGTAGTTATTAGCCGATTTTTTTTATTTTTATTTTTTTTTAATCTTGCTGCTTCAGTGGCTCAGCTGGGGAAGCAGTGAGGTCTCAGCTGGCTGGCAGGCAGCCCACAGAGCAGCCAGGGAGAGTCGCCCCAGCCCTGGAGAGCATCACCAGCAAATGGCTTCATGCTCACGTGCCCCCAGCTGCAGGCAGCGGGTGCTCTGCTTTCCAGAGCATGGCCATAGAGAGGATCTGGCCCCAGCCGTGGCAGAAGGGAGTCATATTCCTGCTCCTGGCAGTGGCACGTGTGTCTGTGGCTCACAGGCACGCTCATTCATTCCCCAGCCATGTCAAACCTTCACCTGGGAGCAAGGTTTGCAGAGCTTCTCTCTGTTGCCGCAAAACAGGCTCAGAGGAGCCACGCAAAACTGGTCCATTCAGAAAAAGGGCTCCGAATCGCTGAAGTGAGAGGCTGAAATAAGGGATAGAACCTATGGACACTTGGGAGAGGATCCTGACTTGGGGCCAGGCTGCTGCAAGCTTTGCCTTTGTAGCTGCAGAAGGGACAAGCACATCAGCAAAAGGGTAAAGGATCAGCCCACTTGAGCTAATGTTTGGGTTGTTACTGGAAGTGTCTCTGAGTTCCCCAAACAAAAATCTTTACTTGGAACTAAGGAAAATGTGGCAATCCTGACATTTCCAGCATTTTTGGGTATGCTTTCTTTTTGGGTTGGTTTTTTTTTTGTTGGTTTTTTTTTTTTAGCAAAGTGAGAAAACAGTCTTTACTGTCTTTTGAAATACATTATAGCTATGTAAGAATACAAATCTTTCAAGGCCATATCTCCCCTCACCCTGCCAAATGAAACACAAAATAAAACTCCATTGTTTTACTCATGTTTTCTGTGCCTTACAGTTTGAACTGTGGATCCTCTTGGCTGAAGTCCATCCCAGTAACGATTTAATTTGGGAACCACGCTTCACCTTTCTAAAAATAAGCAAAACTGAGAAGAAGAGCAACTAAGCTGTGCTGACTGAAGATCTAAAATGACTTATCCAGGATCTCAAATTAAATATGTTACCCAGAGAATGTATAAAATCAAATATTATAAGCCTGCCTCTATGCAGCAAACTCTCTCCTGGTATTTTATCCCTGTTCTACAGTCTGGACTCAATGAGAGAGCAACAAATCATCAGTCATATCTTCCCTTTTTTTTTTTTTTCCCCTCAGACGCTTCCTAAGAACCAGGCACACACACAAAAATAAAAGAATGTAGAAAACATCAACCCACTTCTGTTTCATTCTCAGTGCTTTTAAAGCTCAAACTGTTACCCAGAAATTGTCAAACCGCACCAAAAACCAGGCAGATTTCCCCAAATGGGACAGAAATAAGTCTAAGGACCCATGACTTAACAGGACAAAAGGTGCAATAGGTGCCTTCACCTAGAAAAAGAAGAGAAGCAGCAGGATATAGCAGCTTGGCCCTTCTCAGGTTGTATATATGTACATGGGACCGAGCCCACGTGAGGCTGGGAGTCCAGACACCCCTTACACAACCCAAAATCCCACAGTCATGCTTGGAGGACCTCACCACAGCGTGCAGTGGGTGGAACAGTACAAAAAGCCTGGGGTCAGCACATGCAGCCCTGCTCAGAGGGCTGGTACTACCAGCTGCAAGCTCTCAGCTCTCCACAGACACTTCTACCGCAGAAAGCCCACAAGGCTGTCAGAGTGATGTAAAATTGCAAGCATAACAGCTCTCACAAAAGCATGGTCTCTGAATGGCTCTGGAAACCTTTTGCAGCACACAGCTGGTGCAAAGGGAAAAACGGGGGGGCGGAATATTACTACCCAGAGAATAATTAAACAGAAAGCCCTCAACAAACCCAGTCACAGGGAAATTTGGTCGAAGAAACATGAGTCACGCTGAGAACGAAGGTGTACACGGACTGATTGCAAAATACTACAGCAGTATATTTCAATCTGTTAGGTAGTAAGACTGAGCTTCCTCAGCGACCATTGGTGTGGACCCTCGCAGGGGCAGCAGCTCCTCATGGCAGAGGAGACTGCTCGCTGCTGCCAGTGTTTGCAGCCCTCCCGGGCTGGAGGCTGGGGGGGGTGGGGAGGTTGAAAAGCTCCACTTCAGCAGCAGTGGGGCTGGGAACCTTTTCTTTCTTCCTCTCAAGCAAAACCATATCGTGAATGTGTCTCCTCAGAGTGGCTAGTTACTCTCTGTTACTAATATCTGGGTCTCGGCCGTAGATCAGGAATGGCCCTTGAAAGGTGGCTGCATAGCAATGCTCTCTCCTCCCTCAGCACTTGGCTTCCTTCCCACGTGCTCAACATCAAAGCTGTTGGGGCTTCAGGGAAAGAAGCCACCTGCACCACCCTTGGCCCGCTGCCCCTCCCAGCTCATCACAGCTGGTGAGCAGGAGCCCAAATGCCATTCTTCCTTGTGATTGCTTGAGACAAGAAAAACAGGGCTGCAAGGAAAGAGAGAGCTGTTGAACAGAGTTAGACTGCCAGAAGGTCCATTTAGTAGAAGATATTAAGCCCAAGCTCAGATGGCATCGGTGGGTCACTACTCATCTTCCCTCTTGTGTTTTGGGGTTGTTTTCTGGCTCCTGTAAGACGCCAGCCTTCCGTTTCCAAGCACATGTTTTTTCCTGAGCAAGCAGAGCTCCTCCAAGATGCCCTTTGCCTCTCTGTGAGTCACGTTCACCTTCCTGCGTCCCAGGGAGGGTTTGCTGGCTGGTGGCGGGCAGCACAGGGTTGTCTCTCTGGCTGGGAATGGTCCTACCCTTGCAAAATGGGTGATGGGAAGGCCTAGTAGGGATGGCAGTTGGTTCTCAGGAACAAAGCCTGCAAGCTGGGCTCAGAGGCAGCAGTTTGCTGCTTTTGGTAGCCCTCAGAGACCACAGCAGTGGCCGCTTGAGTGGACAGACTGGCTGCAAGCATAAGCAGATGGGCAGAGGAGTGATGGCACTGGAGACTCCCAGGGAGGCGAGGGATGGGGGGGATTCTGTGCCTTATCCTGGGTAACAGCAGGGGTTATGGTGCCCTGTCACCCCATGCTGCCTTTGATATTTCACAAGCTCACTTAATAATTGGGGAAACAAAGGTCGTTACTGCTCCCCAGGTGCCCAAGATAAGGTGTGTCCTTCCTCTCTGCCTGCACCTCACTGAGCAGAGCAAGTCAATTCTCTTTCTTGCAGGAACTCAGGCTGGGGGGCACTCCATTCCCAGTGGGTTCATGGGCAAAGAAGCCACTAGGCAAGAGAGCTCTGCAGGCAGCAGCGCATGGGGGCTAGCATCCCATCAGGGAGCACAAGTCTTTGGGGATGCTGGGTGGGTCCCCCCCAGTGTGGCTGCGTGTGGTGGGTCAGGAGAGGAGCTGGCCAAGTTGGGAAACATTGGAGAAAAGTGGGATGTTTCTTCACTGTCTCAAGGCAGAGTTCAAGTTTCCAACCTCTGGCACATCACCAGACATCTGCCGCTTGCACGGCAGCTGGGATGGTGTCAGTTGTGTGTTGCTCTGCTGTTGAGTTCACCCTTTTGTTTGCAAGAGAGAAGGGGCAGGTTGAACATTCATGGTCACATGGCACCGGCATGGGAAGCCAACATCAGGCAGCAGGCACAGCAAGTGGCCTCCCCGCAGGGGCCAGGGCAGTTTGGAGGCACGTTGCATGGCATGGCAGGAGGAGTTCACAACACACAAATGTAGCTGCTGGCGAGGGTCCCGGGAGCTGGCGGCCAGCCCAAGAGGAGAAAAAACCAGAGAGAAACACTAAAACAGCCGCAACTGAAGGGGGTGAGGTTGGAGAGCGGGCGCTTGTGGAGGCCCGCGGTCCTTGGCTGCCACGGCAGAAGGGCAAGAAGGGAAGCCTGTCATCATGCAGCCTGATCCAGCAGATCCATTCGTAGCACATCAGGGGTTTGCTGCACGTAATTGCCCAAGTTTTGATCCAGACTTGAGAATTTGGGAACTGGACTCATCGGTGCACCAGACTCATCGGGCAACAGAGCCCTGTTGGGAGGAGTGAAGCATTTCTGTGGATCAACAACCATAGAAGGAGGCAGGAAGCTGGGGGGAAGGTTCAAAGATCGATTTTCATTCTGGCAGAAAGATAAGGGTAAGGAATATCAACGCTGCCCCCGAGGTCCCAGATAGCTCAGTATATGAACTGATGATCTGGAAAAAAAGATGAGCCATATATCAAACATTTTTCAGAGGCGACTCAAAGCTATTGACTCTCAAGGAGGTCAGAAAGGACTGGAGCTAAAAACACAAATTTGGTAAATGGACGACACCACCCATTTGCCAAGATTTCACTGGGCATGTGCAAAGTCAGAAAAGAGAAAAGAAATTGCACATTAGAATTACAAAGCTCCAGACAGTATTTAACAACTCAGGAAAGGATCTGATGTCACACAAACCCTAGCTCTTTGAGTAGCTTCAGGTTAAAAAAAAACCAAAAAAAAAAAAAAAAGCACACAAAAAATATTAGCATGCATAAGGAAGAAGGGGGAGAATAATATGGAAAATATGATAATGCTATTATGTAAATCACTAGCGCAGCCTCTCTGGGAATACTGTCTGCAGTTCAAGTAAGCCTTTCTCAGAAAGGGCTGATTAGGGGCATGGCAAACTCACTCACAAAGAGAGATCAAAATGATTGGGGTTGTTTATCTCAGGAAGGAAATGAACAAGAAGAGATTGGCATGGAGCAAGTCAGTCCGGAGTTGCTGGCTTTCTTCCTGTTCAGTTTTATCACTGTCATACCTGGTCTCGCTGAGAAGTGCGTGGAGTGAGGTGGCTCTCCTCTGTCACACATGTTTTTCTTTTTCTCTCACTCTCTCTCCCAGGGGAGACATGGCACAGGGGGTTATGTTTTATGTCTTGGTAGGGTCTGAGGAAGAGGAGATAGCTAAGGAGGAATAATTACTCCCCAGAGTAGACATACAGCAGAGAAGGTAAGAATTGAAAAAGGGGAATTTGCACCCAGAAAGGGGGACGGGAAGTTCCTGGCTTTGTGAGGCTCCTTCTATCACCTCAGGCAGTTTCTGGAGAGGCTGCCAGTTACTGCCCTTCTCCCAGAACCCTTGAGACTTCCAGACCAGGCCCCAAGGTTCCTTGGACTAAAGATAAGGAGCTTGAATTTGGTAAGTTATCCTGTAAATAGCATCAGGGTAGTCAGAGGTACCTTCAGAGATGCAGCACTAATGCATTGCTCTCTGCCTATCCTGAAGCACCAAAGAAGCTTGCTCTCTTTATCCCTGCGTCACCCTGGGCAGCCAGCACGCACAACTGGAGACGACCATGACAGCCTGTGCTATGGGAGTCGTCTCGCTGTAGATGAGCCCTCCCTGTTCTCACATGAAGCCCTTTGATGGCATTTAGGCCCGACAAAGCCAGAACGACAGAAGTATACACCTGTCAGTGCTCCAGCTGTTCTGGGCCATGGGGCACTCTCTCGCAGGCACATGGAGCTGCCAAGGCCAACAACCCAGCCTGTTTGGCCGCAGCGTACGAAGTCCAGGCTGCCCCTCCATGGCGGGGGGACAAGCCCCGTGTGCCCAGCCCGTCCTCGAGGGCAGCGAGTCTGAGGGGGAAGGGAGGACTCTTGTCTCCGCAGCGGTGGCGGCTCAAGGCAAGGTGGGAAGCAGCTGCCCAGGCTCAGTCTGGATCCCTCCAGGCTGCACCGTGAGGGTTCCACTCGCCTCCCCAGCTCCCTGTAGCCCTTCTGGGTGTCCCTCGCCCCCACCCCGCCTCAGCCTCTTCCCCCCAGCTCTCCCTGCTGAGGAAGCCGGCTCATCACCGACGCCATCACGCTGTGAGGGGCACGGCCTCCTCAAACCAGAGCCACACCGGGCTCAGCCCCCAGCACCAACTGGGAGCAACCGCGGTCGACACTCCCCTGCCGGTCGGCAGGGCGCAGCCTGCCGGGGCGGGCGGCGCGAAGCGTTCCCGCCCTCTGGCCGTAGGGCGGCGGAGGCGGCGCCCCGCCAGCAGGGGGCGACAGCGCCGCGCCGGCTCGCCGGCTCGGGCTCGCGCAGCCGGAAATCCTCCCTCGAAGGGTCTCGTTGGGCCCCGGCGAGCTCCCGTCTATGATTGGTAAGGACGGGGTCACGACCCGGAAGCGGATCGGCCATGTTGCCGGGTGACCCTGGGAGCGGTGCCGGGAGAGTGGCGGCGGCCGCCGGGGAGTCCATCGAAGGAAAGAGGCTGCAGTAAGCGACCCGGAGCGGTTCCCTTTCCCCACCCCGATCCTCCCCGGTGAGTGCGATGCGGCTGGTGCCCCGCGGGGTCTCCGTGGGCTCGACCCCAGCTGAGGACCCCGGCGGCGAGCGCGTTCTGCGAGCGGCCCTGGGGCGGCCCCCCACGGGAAGGGCCAGGCCGCGGGCCTGACGGTTCTCCCGCAACAGGGCGGGCGGCCTCCGAGAGCCCATTATCCGCGGTACGCCGTTAGAGAGGCTGTCCCATCCATTCCGGGCCTCGCAGGACGGCGGTCTGTGGAGCCAGGCATGGAGGGAGGGGGAGGCGGCGGCCGCGGTGCGTCCCTGGGCGAGGGAAAAGCTGACTCCGATCCCGCCCTTCGTCACCTCTCTCTAGGTCACCTGTCCTCCATGGCAGCGTGGTCCCGTGAGGCCGTCCTGACCCTCTACCGGGCTCTGCTCCGCCAGGGCCGCAGGCTGCGCTACACAGACCGGGATTTCTACCTCGCTTCAATCCGCCGCGAGTTCCGCAAGAACCTGGGACTGCAGCGGCTGGAGGACAAGGAAAGACAGTTGGAGAAGGGGCAAGCTTTCCTGCAGAGCAAACTCGGGGGCCTGGTTTAGAGATTCCCTGTATCTCCTTTTGGCCCCGTTTTCCTCTTTTTCCAAAATCTTGCCAATCAAGAGTTGATTAATGCTTCCTGCCCACCACTGTCTTGAAGAAACCTCGCAGGTGCTTCCACAGGCACATCAGGAGAGGTCTCCTGTTCTCCTTACAGATGCATTAGGTCACAGGTAGGTTACAACAATATAACCATGTTGTTCATGCTACTGTTACAGTTAGCTTCGTGAGGGTGTGTTTTATCTGCCTAGTGATGAATAGTGACTGAATTCCTTGCTCATCACGGCAGGAACATTTCTCCTGAGACTGTAGCTCAGCCTTAGAAAAACGTAAAGGTAGTCTTAAACCACTGAAGTCATGAAGGCTCTGGACCTTTGAAGTTGACTTAGAAAACAGACCTTGAGTTGGGTTGGAAGAATTTTCTGGTGTTTTCATGTAGGTTTACTGAGGATCCACCTACGGATGCAGGGGTGACAAAATGAGTTTTACATGTGTAGTTGGCCAGGTATTCTTTAAATATTGAGATCAGGTTAAATGGGAATTGGAGGAAACAAAAGTATATGTGTAAGAAAATATGAATGTTTGTGTTATACATGACTTGTATGAGAGTCAGATCCACTAGCCTTGAGGGCAGGAATAAAGGAAAAGCCAGTGAATAGTCCAGTGAAAGCAAGGGAGCTGTTCCCTCTGTGGTATGTTGTGGACTCTACTGGTGACTCTTGGGTGTCTTTGAAGTAACTGGGACCAGCCATTGTCCAGAATTGAGTCTGGGAGTGAATGCTTTGAGACTTCCTGTCAACTCTTGGGAAGATTCTGATTTGCTATGGACAAGCAGTTGACCATCCCTGCATCGCCTTATCTGAGAGAAAAATTACCCACACTAGATTGAGAATAAGAAAATAATTTGCATTAAAAAAGCCATACTTTGGTTTAGAAGCACAAATTAAAAGGAAAAGACCTGAACAGTCATAAAGTTTTACATAATATACGGGGTTTTATTGCTAAATATTGATGAAGTAAATCTTACATTCCTCTTAAAAAAGCATTAGGAGATTCCACAAGTAAACTTTCTTCAATGATTAGAAACCCCACATCAAATTCAGGATGTTTTTCTTCAGGTCATATATGGAGCTAGAAACAAAGAAATGCTGTCATTGCAGAGCTTGGTCAGTACTGTTCTGGCACGTCTGGAATAAGCAAGCTCCCCAACAGAAGATAATTAATGAGGCTGTAGGGTTAGGTGGTCCCTTCCTAGGGCTCTGTGCAAAGGCCCCAAGAGCCGTGAGTATGGCGTAGAGGAGAAGGGAGCGAACCATTAGGGTTGCACATTTTGACCCGTTAGTTTAATGGTCCCACTTCTTCCAGGTGAAATGGCAGGCGCTGGGCAGCGCAAAGGGAAAAAAGATGACAACGGCATTGGCACAGCCATTGACTTCGTGCTGTCCAACGCCCGGCTTGTCCTGGGCGTGGGTGGAGCAGCTATGCTGGGCATCGCCACGCTGGCCGTCAAACGGGTGAGTGTGCGGGACGTTGGGAGGAGACCTGAGCACGGGAGCACTGGAAAGGAGGAGTGGGGAACAGGATGAGCCAGGATGCTGGTGCTAGGCTGGGTAAAATGCAAACGCTGTGCCTTTAACTGCTCAGAACTGTATCTGGTGTTATCACTTTAGATGTATGACCGGGCAATCAGTGCTCCCAGCAGCCCTACTCGCTTGAGCCAGTCGGGAAAGAGAAGCTGGGAAGAGCCAAACTGGCTGGGCTCCTCTTCACGCTTACTGACCCAGGACATGAAGACTAACCTCAGCCGGTCCCTGCAGACCCTTCCCACCGATCCTTCGGCCGCAGACACAGGTAAGGAGAAGAGTGATAACTGCTGCATTGCAGAATTGTCCAGGCCCATAACCCTGTACTCATGTAAAGGAAGGCAGGAAAGACAATGCTCTGTCCAGCCCAGCATGTTGATGTTTTTGTGCAGGTTAGACATTGCCTAATAACGCAGATGGCAGCATAAAGTGGTGTATTCCTGTACTGTGCCTAAGAGTGTGCTCTCTGTTCTTTGTCCAGTGAAAGTTTGAGGGAGGTTTGCACTGGGACTATGATTGCCTGAGCTCTGCTGGCCCCAAATTCTATCAGCTCATCGTCCTGACAAGTGTTGATCAGACTCATAACAACTATTTCATTTCCAGGTGGTGTGATCTCTCTGATCTCATATTCTAGTCAGGACTGTGGTTTGCTGAGAATTTGTAAAAATCCATTAGGAAGTTAAAAAATTACTGAGATCACGATGGTTGCTCAGAAGTGTTTTATCCACTGGTCTGGCATCATGTTGAAAGCTTCTGAACTGGTAACAGTGCTGAATTTTTATATTAAATTGAACTGATGTAGTGCCCACATAGCCATTAAAATTACCTTCTCTTACATGATGCTAGTCTTGTTCTGGCTCCAAATCTATGACCTTGTTTTCATCTGGTTTGATGCGTAGTATCTTTGGAAGTTTCCCGGCACCTTCCATTTGGTACCTGTGTAAAGCATGCAAAATGTCTGCTGAAAGCTTTTGGAGACCTAGGAGGATGCACTTCCACGCCGCAGATCTTCTTCTGCGGATCCCTTCAGAGCGAAACGCTGCAGATGCTCAGCCATTCTCCTTCTGTCTTGCAGACTTTGTCCGACCCACGAAGCCCAAGCCATCTGCCAAGAGGAGTCAAGTGGAGCTGAAAAAATCCCGCCTTCGTCTGTCTCTGCAAGAAAAGCTCTTTGCTTATTACCGGAGGAAGGTGGCTATCCCAGCGGATGAGCAGGCCCGGGCCAAGCAAGCAGCTGTGGATATCTGTGCTGAGCTACGCAGCTTCCTACGTACCAAGCTGCCAGACATGCCCCTGCGTGACATGTACCTCAGCGGCAGCCTCTATGATGATCTGCAGGTAACTCCTGGGGCCCTGTGATGGGCCATTATTCAGATGGCTGACCAGACAGGGGCAGTTCAGGCTGCCCTGGTGACGGCGCTGGCTCAGCACAACATTCTTCTGTAGTAAGGCTCCTGGTGTTGCCTTTCCCACTGTAGAGCCAAGACATTGATTTCAGCAGTGCTGTTTGAACGGGCGTGACCAGGCTGCTATGATGGTGTTAGCAAAGCATTTGCTTTCTGCTGGTTTATTTTGCCCTGTTATCTCTGTCTGTCTTTCCTTCCCTTCTGTCTCTCCCTTCAGCTGTATTTTCCTTGCTGTTTCTCCAGAAGACCTTTGTCTTCTCTTTGTCCTTTCCATCTCCTTCCAAATACATGATATTCCCTTAGAACTCCTGTGTATTCATGTAGGTCTTCCTACTCTCTATATTTTATTTTATTTTTTTTAAATGCATGGCAAACCTGGATTGGACAGCAGTCCCTGCTGCATATCTCCCTGATGGCAAGATGCCCATGGCTATAGTGAGTGATTCAGAGGCGCACTTTTTTGTTTAAGTCAGAGCTCTGGAACAGAGTGTCAAGTGTCTGGTGAAACTTAGATCCAGGGTCTTAATCACATTGGTGAAAAGGGATCTTTAGTGACGTTTTTCCAAACAAAGTGGCAGACCAGGTAAGGGCAGTACCTAGTTGTAGCATGGGATAATTATACCACGGCAACTTAAGCTTGTCTAGAAATTTAAGACTCTGCCTTCTGTTTTAAATTATCACGTGGTGTTGCAGTGCCCTGGGCCAGCTGCATCTCACATCCAGGGAGTGGACTTAGAGCAATGGGAGGCAAAATGATTCATCTATATGCAGTCTGTGTCAGGTCCTGAAGCATTTAAAGGTTTCTAAATAGTACAAACCATATAAGCACTAGCTTGGGTCATAGCTTGGCGTTATCCCCCTGATGATGGGAGATAGTCCTTCAGAATGTCTTGTGACAAAGGGAGGATGTGAATCCCACGCAGAAGAGAGAGACACAGCTGAATTCTTATTCCAAGTTCTTTGGAACAGAAGGCTATGTAAAGGTGGTGAATAAGGCTGAGTGTGGAGAGAGAGAAGGCATGTTCTTACCCACTTTTCTCTCTTGTAAAAGGTAGTGACAGCTGATCACATCCAGCTCATTGTGCCTCTGATGCTGGAGCAGAACCTGTGGTCGTGCATCCCCGGGGAGGACACTATCATGAATATTCCTGGCTTCTACTTGGTGCGTCGGGAAAACCCAGAGTACTTTCCCCGTGGGAGCAGCTACTGGGACCGCTGTGTGGTGGGAGGTTACCTTTCCCCCAAAGCTGTAGCAGACACCTTTGAAAAAGTTGTAGCTGGCTCTATCAACTGGCCAGCAATCGGGTCTCTCTTGGATTATGTGATCCGTCCAGCAGCTCCCCCAGCAGACTTGACACTGGAAGTCCAGTATGATCCAGAACGGCATCTTTTTATTGACTTCCTACCATCCCTGACACTGGGTGACATCATACTTGTGGCCAAACCCCATCGGTTGGCCCGGAATGACAATTTGTGGCGACTGAGCCTGCGGCCAGCAGAAACGGCTCGCCTCCGGGCCCTGGACCAGTGCGACGCTGGCTGCCGTTGCTTGTGCCTGAAGATCTTCAAAGCAGTATGCAAGTCAAACCCAGCCCTGGGTCACCTCACTGCCAGCCAGCTCACCAATGTCATCCTGCACCTATCCCAGGAAGAGTCCGACTGGTCCCAGGACATGCTGGCTGATCGCTTCTTGCAGGCACTGAAGGGCTTGATCCGCTACTTGGAGGCAGGTGTCCTCCCTAGTGCTCTGAACCCCAAGGTGAACTTGTTTTCAGAGCTTACCCCTGAAGAAGTGGATGAGTTGGGCTATACCCTCTACAGCTCTCTGTCGGAGCCAGAGGTCTTGCTGCAGACGTAATAGGGCCTTACCTAGGGAAGTGTTGACAGGGTTTAGCCAAGGTGGACTTGGATTACTGCGAAATATGTCTCCTTCACGTCTCTCTCTCTGTTTCCTTTTGGTTCATTATTGTTTCCTGCTCTACTGTTGGTGCTCCCACTGAATTTCTTGGTGCTACTGGTCCATTTCCACCATCTCTGCCCAAACAGGTACCTATTGGCTAGGGAAAAGAGGCTAAAACTGCAGCTCTAAGATCTTTGCATAAATTCTGCCAATGTTTAAGTGTCTACCAAAAAAAAAATAAACCAAACTATGCACTTCTTTCTCCTGTAGTGCACTTACTGCAGCGAGTCCATTTTGGTCTGAAGAAGGTGGAACTGGGCTGGTAAATCCAGTGACGATTTTAGCAGACTTGCATTGAAGTCCTTTCCTCCAGTCTGATTTTGCTCTGTGTTTCTTTTTCTCTGTTGTACCACCCTGTCCTCCTTTTCCCGCTTTCTCCCTCCCCCCCTTCCCTCCTCGCCCCCCTTCTTCGCACTTTGTCCCGTCGGGCGCCTCC
>WTSP01004194.1:0-13599 GCA_025331215.1 Actenoides lindsayi
GAGGTTGAACCTGGCCAGGGTCCTGCACCTGTCTTGGGACAACCCCTAGGATCAACCCAGTCTGGGCATGAAGGGATTGAGGTGGAGAAGGACCTGGGGGTGCAGGGGGTGAGAATCTGGCACTGAGCCAGCACCGCATGCTCCCAGCCCAGAAGCCACTGTCACCTTGGGCTGCATCCCCAGCAGCATGGGCAGCAGGGTTCACATGAGCAGAACTCATTGCCATGGGGTGATTTATGGCCCAGATGTATAAAAAGTGAAAAAAAAACCCACCACAAAAAGCCCCACCTAATAAGGTGGGAGAAAGTTCCATCTAGAGGTACAGAAGCTCATGTCCTGGGTGTGACCTCTGGCTCAGGAAATCATCAAACCCCTTATGGCTGTGGGTAAAAAAATCAACAAGGGTATTTTCCTTCAGCAGGTGCCAACAGCTACTGGCAGACAGGGTACTAGGGTAGATGTCCCTCTATTGTAAGTGTGGATACCTTATATTCTTCTGAGAAAAAGGGAGATTCATATGGAAAGATGGTCTTCCTTTATGCCTTGTGGTAGACTATAATAATATCAGAACTAAGTAATTTATCTTTAAATTATTACACCTGTTTTTGAGTATTTAAAATGAATTTTTATAACCAAAATATTGGTGATTTTTAAAGTTACACAAAAATTCAGTTAGCTTTCTAACTTCAAAATCCAAGACCACATTCACAGTTATGTTTCTTAATCAGTTTGGAATATTTATTACCTGCAAAATAATACAGTTTAAATGATTTATTTTTTTTTAAGTAAACAACTATTCTAACTTTGAAAGCTTTTGGGGCTCTGGGTGGAAATCCACCAAATGCCCAAGTAGTCTTACTCCATGGATATACCATATCACAATAACTTTGGAGAGAGCACTGATAGATTGGTGTGGGTCTAAATATTAGCCCAGACTTTGTCTATTCTGATTAGTACCATAAAGAAGAATATTCATTCTCTCTCCCTCTAATGCCCTATCTAGACAAATGTTCCATGGATCCAAAATGACACACTCCTATTTGGCTTCTACAGGAGTTAAACCTCTGTAAACACTTAAGGAGTGAGGTCTTAGACTTAAATATCTTTTTACTGGCAGAAGTGTTTTTCTGAAGTGAATTTTAGCCTCATATAATTCTTTCCCTTTAAGATCTCTTTAGGTTTTGGCATAGTTGAAGTTCCCTTTAGCGTGAATCTATAGGAGAGATTTCCAAAGCTAAATGCTAAATTATACCATAGTCTCATTGGCAGATGAATAAAAGAGAGTTATGTTGGCATCCTTTCCTATTTTTCAATAATCTTTGCTGAACTTAATTACCTGTAAATTATACAACCCCAGGGCAGGTAGGACAATAGAAAGGAAACTGAGTTAATATACACATACTTCTCTGTTAGCAATCACAATAGTGATCAAGCAACCTGAATGATTTTGAGTTGGCATCAGGCACCAGCTGACATTTTAAATTCTGCAGCTTGTTTTCATCATGTCTCTGTGACTCAGTCCTACTGCATAGCCTTTCTATCCAGCCCTTGACAACGAGGACGGAATAATCCTTCTTAAGAGTCAGGGAGGGCAAAGAACAGGCGGTGCATTGAGCGCTCGGCAGGGAAGGACCCTCTTGTAATGATGCTGGGCAGTTCGATGGATGTCAGTGCTGAGAGGGAGAGGGACACAGCAGGGGACAGTGGCTGAAGCGCTGGCTCCTTGTTGCTGCCAAAATGCCAGTTGAGTCTCCTCCCCACGTGCACTGTCCCAAACTCTAGTGGGGGGAATATGACCACCACCGTCCCCCCAGTAATAGAAAATTCCCTCCATTCTCCCTGCACCCATTGTCCACAAACTCAGAGCTGTGCGATTTGACACAGTATTTCCTGCTTACCATAAAACCTGAAAAAGTGCATTGATCTGATCTCCAGGTCTGAAACAAACAGTTCTAAACAACGTTTACAGAGACTGTGAAGGCTGGGAACTCATACTTTCTCTTGCTAGAGAGCTGGGAGCCTTCCTGTCTTCTCCCTTGATTAATGTGATGCATTTATTTCAAGTCCTGACTGGGTGTGGGCTCTAGACTTGCACTACCCTGTTTTATAGGAAGGCTGGTTTATATCACTCCTAGAGCTCTTAAATTGTCCTAAATCTCTTGTCCTCCCTTATGTCTCTACTAAGAATCCCTTGGTACTGAAGCAGTTTAGCTTTGCGCATGTGTAAAGATAAATGGAGAATGTTCACGCTGATGTTTAAGTTCTCCTGGAGGTGTGGCATAAATACAGTCCATGTTGTTCTCTGGTGGTATCACTTTAGTTCTGGCTATCATTTGGCCAGAGCAGTGAATCACCTGGCCAGCACATGATGATGAGCTCTGTGCACTGCAGTCCTCTGCTTTCCTCTGTGCAGTCTCTGCTGGTGTGGTCTACCAGCCCCAGTTCTGCGGTCCTATGGAACATGCCTTTTTTTCAGCCTTCCACCCTGCCTCAGTGCTGTGGGAAAACACCAGGTGCTGGAGGAGTCTGGGGGAATAAGAACAAAAGAATAAATTACTTCTTCAGAGCAGGCAGTGATGAATGCTCAGATCTACCTCAGCAGATCAGTCCAGTGGTTTACAGTTGGAAAATAAGATCCTGCATCCCCATTGCATGGGGAGGTGGTTATGTTGGAGTTTGTAGGTACCCATCTGTCGTACCTTTCATGTGGGGGACTGTGCTCAGATCAAGGAGTTTGATTTTAACTCCATGAAGCACCCCAGCACTTACAACATCAAGAGGAGCACTGTCTTGTGTTTTTAAAGTGTCTCTCAAAATCAGCAGTCCAGATGCAGAGTTTGGCAGTGAGGTAAGGGAGTTGGCAGGTAGCATGCCCAGATGCTGCAATGGCCAGGGTCAAATCCAGCACGGTCAGCTGCTGCTGGCCCACCTAGTGCTGATTGTCTCAGTTTTCTGCTGGAGTCACATACACCAGTAGAAATTCAGCACTGCCTCTGCTCCCAGCAGTAGCTGGGGCCTGAGTGTGGTCCCCTCACACCTGCAGCACCCCAGTCAGGTGGCTGTCGTTGGCTGGGAAAAGTGGCATTCTCAAATATCTGGTTTCCTTCCAAGGTGGGCCCCTTTCCATTAACACAAGGGCATTGTGCCCTTGACAAACATTTATTTCAAAGTGCATTTAAACAAGCCAGCCCTGCAAAGTTCTTCATGGCTGGCTAGCACCTGGCTTGTCTCCAACAAACACAGTGGGACGAAAGCAGTTTTGACTGTCTTCTTCCTTTACATCTTTAAAGATCTTCTCCCTTTGACAAATGAGCTCCTTGCAGCAGATGGTGGAGGAAAGGACTGTAATACAGTGTGAGGAAGGCTGGAATGGATAGCCAGAGATGGAAACAGGGGTCTTGGAGAAGAAAACATGTGCACTGTCGAAATAGAGATCAGACTGTTTACGGAAAAGAGCTATGGAAACCCAGCACGAATGTAGAGGACCAGATGCTCGTCCAGCCATTACTCCATGCCATCCTGGGAGTACATGACAGCTGGAGAACCAGTGTTGCAGGGAGCCCACCAGGACCTGAGGACTGACGTATACACAGACCATGCAAAGCGGCTTCGCTCTGTGGTGTCATTGACCAAAATTTGCTCCAACTGAAGATCAAATGTCCTGAATCATTGCAGAGTACTGCCGTGACACTGATGACTTTAACCTTGTGGTTTATTGTAGGCAGCACCACACTCTCCTCCTGAGTTGATGCCAAGTCGAATTCAGTGGGGTGCCTCACCTTTTGCAGGAACACAGGTATGCCAATAATTTTGATTAGGAAGTAATGGAAGAGTTAGTCCAGCATCTGAGTGGGCTGCTTCAGGGTATACAAGGAAAGGGGCTGGTTGTGTTTTCCAGTGCTCTTCTATCCTGTTGGTGGTTATTTTCTTCAGTTCCACCTTCTCTGTAAGCATGACAGCTCTAAGCAGTCATGAACATGACTAAGAGATGCCAAAATCACTATGTTCTCTCTGAAATTACCACAGCAAAAATAAATCAGTCTTCTTTATTTACTTTTTAGAAAATGTGGGGGTTTGAAAAATTTCAAACCTTATGAGAGCACACTTAAAACCTTTTTTTTTCCTCCTCTCCCATCTCTCCTTTTCTAAGAAATATAAATATAAGCAGATATGTTTATTTCTGACTACAGAATATGGTGCTTTTTTCAATATACGGAAATACTGTGAAGACCTGTGGCCAGACTGGGAGACATAGGAATGCCAACTTTCTTATTCTGTATTTTGAGGGATACTACCCAGATTCCTTAAGACTAGATACCTTGTCCCTCTAGAAGACAAGCTGAAATCTTGACCCTATGTGCAACTGGATGCCAACATCTGAAATATGCAGGTAGCTACTCTGAGGTGTTCAGAACCCTGCAGCTAGCAGGACACTGGGGTATTACCCCATCTTGGTGCTCCTCTTTCCCAATCAAGGAATCAACAGGCTGCTCTGGAAGTCTTGACTTCAAAGATGACAGTAGGTCTACCCATTTCACCTGTCTTAAAGACACAAAGGTCAGTTGGTTTGAGAAACTCAGGAGAGAGGTGATGGAGTGGGACAGCGGGTACCATGCCTGGACTAGGAATAGTTTATCCAGCAAATGAGGGTGAGTGATTGTAGTCTAGGGCAGTTTTGCAGGGAGCATGCCTGACTTTCAGAGTGGTCCAGTGCAAAGGGAACCATAGGGCAGGCCGTCTCTTCCTGCTTGAGTTGATGCACAATGATCTTAACAGGCTCAGAGCAGAGGTGGTGGTAGTGCAGGATCACACAGTCAGAGTCCTTTCCTGGAAGTGGGTCTGAGGACAGCTATAAACTATATGCTGTGATACATTGATTCAAAATGAATCCAGACCATGTGTGTAATGTTACAGGAAGGTGTTGAAAGGCAAATGCCAACATCTGTGCCCTAAAGAACGTGTCTCTTGTCAGCAGAGACCTTGCAAACTATTCTCTTGTGTACAGTTGCTGAGCTGGGATCTGGAGTCAACGCAAGATGATATATATGTCTATAATAAAAGAAGTTATCTCTCAGTGCCTCGGTGACCCCAGGGCCCCAGCTGGCAGTCTGCGCTGCCAGGAGAGAGGCTGAACACCACCCAAGGCTGCGCAGAGAAGGATTATACCAGTCACTTTGAAAAGAGGTGCCTTGCCTATGCACCACCTAAATATGCCTCTTCCTGCAGGAAAGCTTCTGGGACTCTGCTGCTGATCACTGTTGCCGCAAACCTTGTCTCTGAGACTGCTGTGTCAGATTGTCCTTCCCAAATCCTGTGCTTGTGGTCACCATAATGCGAGAACTTGAAACCGAAGGGCAAAAGCTTCTAGTGTGAGAGTGGCATGATGGCTCACTGTTGGAAGTGTAATGGCACCATCCATTGCATGCTCAGCACCATCTTTTTGTCCCACTTGCCTTGAGTCCTTCTCAAGCAGATTTTGAAGTTTCAGCATATTAATTTTCCTTTGGTGTTTGCCAGTCATGAATAATTAAAAATGATGAAGATTTTTGTATAAACTAGTCCAAGTTCAAGGCAAAAAAGAAAGTAGAGCCTGTCTTGGGAGTGAAGAACTGTAGCAAAGTACTTAAGGCAGAGATTTAATGTGAAACACATGTGCAGTCCTGCTGAAATCAAATAAAACTTATTAAAGGCTTTTCTGAAGCACAGACAGCTGATGTGCCCAGGTACACTGTGCAAAGGCAATTGGAATTACGTGCTTAGAATTAAGCAGTGTGCTTTGTCCTCTGCTGGATTGGGGTCTTTGTGCTCTGTTTACAGAGAAGTGTTTTCAGAAACAGCTTGCAGAAATGTTCTGTGCTGTTTTCAGGTGCTCTCACTTAAGCACATTGTCTGGATAACTGTGGATGCAGATGCTTGGGCCTTTTACATAGGCAACAGATAAATTTTAGCCAGGTACTAGCTTAAAATGGGCCCTAGTATCTAACTTCCTATACCCCATTTTCCTTACGTCATAAGCCTACTTACATATTTCTGAAGCAACAGCTAACGCCACAGCATGATACATAATGCAGGGTTGCAGGAGGTTGAAAAGCACAATAAGGAGTTAAAAAATGTCATCATAAAAGAAGATGAGATATCCATCAGCAGCAATATATGTACATTTGGACTATTTTCTTTTTTTTACATTTCATTTATAAAAATGAATCTAAATTTTTAAAGACTTCTTTCATTCTGCTCCCAGAAAGGATTCACCATTGTCTATTAAATCCCTTTAGGCCCCTGAAGGTCCTCAAGATATATCACTCCGCCCAATGTACCATCCTCAGTTGCCTGAGTGACACACTTATTCCTTGTGGAATGGATCCTGGTTCATTGTGCTGTTGATGATATGTAAATCTTGAGGCACTGTTAAATGTTTTAGGCAATATACAGGCATTGGGCAAATCAGAGAAAAATGATATGCATACAGTTTAAACTCTGATGTAGCCTGGAAAAAAAATGTGAGTGCTTGAAGAATTATAGGATTGAAAGGTTTGAAACCACATATGGCTGATGGCTCTGGTTGAGCTCAGTGTCAGGTTGGACTTTACTGGGATGAAGGAGTGGTCACTGTTGTAACTGGAAACCTCTTCCTTCAGGATGCAGTTGTGAAAGGCAGTCAGTACATTGCACTGTGGCAGGGCAGGGGAAATGGGTATATCTGCCTGTGAATATGTCTGCCCTAGCTCCTCACCAATGACCCTAGGTGGTCCCTTCTGAGGTGTTCTGCTAATTTCAGGCAATTGCAAAAGGAGCAGGGCTGAGGTTGAGCACATGCTCCTATTCTAGGAATTTCTGAGGCCTCAGTTTCATTAGCCATGAGAGGAAAAAATGTGTTATTTCCTCAAATGGCACAAAGCAGTTGGGTTAATCTGAAAAATGTTCAAGCCTCTATCTTATTTTATCTTAGAGCTCCTTCTACCCATATTTTATTGTCTGCTTCATGCAGACACACTGTAATTAAAAGAGAAACAATAATTGATTAGTGTAATAGTGCAGAGATTACTTAAACCCAAGCAGCTGAGAGCTAAGGATGAAACTCTGTCTTTGAGGCACTTGTGATTTCACCTAGATGAAGTGGCAAAGGGGCCACTTCAGATCAGACAGTCCAGGCCTTCATCACAACACATTTCACAGAAAAGAAAGGGAATGGGGAAAGGGAAAGGGAAAGGGAAAGGGAAAGGGAAAGGGAAAGGGAAAGGGAAAGGGAAAGGGAAAGGGAAAGGGAAAGGAAGAGAGAACGAAAGAAAGAATGAAAGAAAGAACAAACGAAAGAATGAAAGAACGAAAGAACGAAAGAAAGAAAGAAAGACTCTCTTGAGGACAGTTCAAGGCAACAAATATTGCATAATCTTTGCCCTTAGGTACTGAGTTCAGTTGCAATACTTCTTGGATTTTTCAGCCTGGCAATTATCTGTAGGGTCAATACGGTTTCCTTTTGCAGTATAGGCAAGCTCTTCTACTCTTATATGAGTAGGCAGAGACAAATATTAACAAAAACGTTTGAAGAGATTATTACAAATGGGTCTGCAGTCTGTGGGACTAACGCAGTAGCTGCAAATTACAAAAGAAAAGCCCCAGGAAATCAGAAGCAGATAGTTATTTCTTCTGCATTTACATGAAAGTGTATTCATTATGCCACTTGCACACAGTGAAATAAAAGAAGTACAGACCAGCACTACAAAACCTATTCTTTAGTTCTGTTTAGAGTGTCACATTTAAGTCTCAGGTCCATATTAAGTCTCATAACGAGTATAAGCTTGGATAAAATAATCAGCATTTCCAGAAGTTGTTACAATCTTGAATACTCAAATTTTAGGCATCCAGAGTTAGATTTTCACAGGTAATTCTATCCTGTATTTTGAACATGAGTCTGAGCTCACTGGCTTGGACAAAAGATACATGTAGTTGTGGGCATTAACAAAACTTGGGGCAGAGTGGATGGGGAAGCAGGGAAGGTTTGGATCTCACCATCTGTTGGCACAACCCTTTGTGTGCTTCTGTCTGATTTGGTACACCCACCAACAGTTTGCTGCATTACTGGCCAATGATAAAGAACGTGGCCACCAGGTCTGTCATGGAAGGGCTGTGTCTCAGAGGTAGTTGGGGTCCCAGACAGACCTATGCCATGTCCAGCAATGTGGGGCACCTCATGCAAGAGTTGAGGAACATGTTGGGCTTAAGCATGTTCTCTGGTGCACTTTCCTAAGGAGAGTATCAGCATTTAGACTAAGATCTAAATTTGAATATGAAAAATCAGTCAGCACATAGACCCTAGAAATTTTTCTTATTTATACTTTTGACTGTTGCGACCATCCAGGATTTTCTTTGTTTTCTTACGTTGCTTCATCATTAAGACCTTCATCCTGTGGAGGGTTGTTGGGGAATGGGGAAATGATGGCCAGACTGACCACAGTGATGAAGCTTCAGTTCTACTTCAAGTGGCAGAAGATGGTCTCTGCTGTCAGATGGATGCCACCAATGTAGGTAATGCTAATAGGAGAAGGTAATTTAACTATTTACATAATAAAAGTAGATACTGAACTCATTAATCCATGAGTGGCTGACTGCCACAAATGCAGAGGTAAGACTATGTTGCTTCAAGGAATGGCTGGGTACTCAAGGCTGTGGATTTCCTGTACCCTGATGCAGAGCTGGAGCCAGGCAGAGAAAGGCAGTTCTGGGTGGACCAGACTGGTGCCAGGAAGGATCCAGCAGAGCCCCCCAGCTTTGTTGATATCTAAATACTTACAAAAGAAAACTCATTCAAATGTGGCCCAGATTTTGAAACTCACTTAATTTTTTTCCAGTGTCCTTTCAAGGAGTTAGAACAGCTGACCTCCATTTCCCAAGTGCTGCAGTAGGAGTTACAGACTAATTTTTTTCTGGATCTGAGCAACAAGAGCCTAAATGCCCGCAATGTCTGTTTCAAACGAAATGTAATCATCTCAAACATTTGACCAGAGATTGAAAACAGGGGATGGATATTGATTTTGGTTGGATATCTTTGTAGGAGTGTTAGATGTCTTTACACCTCTAAAGAATGAACGAATGGATTCTCAAGCTGAAAAATTAAAAAAAAATCAAAGTGAAAGAATGTCTAAATGTCCTTGGAATATTGTTATTTCAATGCTTCCAGTCATTTTCCAAAGCAACTAGAAATTATCTAAGAATTTCTCATTCTGACAAGGCTGGGTTCTATCCTCACCTGTGCTGTACCTTTTTAAAAAAAAATAAAATAATAAAAATAAAAAAAATTAAAAAGAATAGAAGGGAATGTTTTAATGTTTTAGCAAGCAAGAGGTTAACATGAGAATACTAGTCTGTTTTACAGTGCTCTCTGAAGTAGTCCTGACCCCTGTGATGGTTGGCCTTTACTGGAATGAAGACCACCTCTGCTGAGAGGATGATCCTGTCCCTCAAGAATTCCCTTTTACAGGAAAATAATTTTATTTGCATACTGTGCTGTCACCTAGATAGGGAAAAAACTTGTTTTAAGTAGTCATTTTGTACCCATGACCCACTGCCATCAACTTTCTCTAGCCCTGGAAAAGCTCTAGTCATCTTTGCAAAATCTTTGTGGGTAATTATTTGTTCCATAGCTTTGTTACATTACGTTGGCTGGAATCAGTCTAGAAGAAAAACTTCTACTCACACCAAGAGAAATTTCAGCACTTTAGTCCTACCTTTGGTCCTTGCTCAACATCAAAACTCAGAAGGTTGGCATTTACTATGAAATGAAATTCTTAATGTATTTAATTTTGGAAATGCTAAGAATGTCTTTAAATTAAATATTATATTTAAAGAAGGTCCCTATGCCTTATTTTGATTAGGCAAAGGTATCTTGGTTTGACTTCTTTATTGTTTAACTTTTAGGTAAAGACATAACACAACATAAACCATATAGGCCTATCATATGAAAAGCGTCACTAGTTTTCCATTGAAAGCTATAACCAGTGATCAAGAAATTTCTCTATTTTTTATTTTATAAGATCAGTGCTTTCTGAAGAAAAAAAATCACCTGGAAAATTTCCAGCCAGTGTTACCAGAAAAAAATGTTTGTGCTGCCATGTCCATCTCCTTTGAGGTCATCAGCCTAGTTATTTATCGGCAGGGATGTATGACAATGAATATGCCCTTATGTAAGTCAGCAGTTTCAGCTATTTCAAAATCAGCAAAGCTTACTTAGCATAGACATAGAATCTAAAGCTAACAGAAGCTAAGCAGAATATATGCCTGCTCATTCTATGATGACTACCATAAACATTGCCAGCCTGGCTTGTCTACAAAACTGGCCACAATGGATTTGCTAAATGGAAGAAGCCTTAAATAGCACAGAGGCCTGGCACAGGGGGGCACAGCTTTCTGGGGAGCCCATTGCAGGTTGTCTTTGCAGCCCGGTGTGTCAGGAGCCTTGGCCGCATCCAGCAGGAGCAGGGTGGCTTTTCAGGGGTCCCTTTCTGTTGCAATGGGAGATAGGGCATATAGGCTCTCCCTGGCTTTATGATGAAGTGTCAGCACTCTTTAATAGCTCCAGGTCTTAATGTGCAAAGTGATATTAACCAAATTGTGCCCTAACAGTTGCCCTTGTGCCAGGGAATACGTGCATGAGCCAAGACCCCGTTGCTGTTGACTGATTTAAACTGAAGTGTAAACTAGACCTGTAAAATATTCTGCTAAAATGCTGTTTTAATCAGTGTATAAATAGCAGGGAAATAGTACATTTGCATCAGTTTCTACACCAGAGTAAGAAATTAAAAGACCCTTCCCAGCAGAAATGCTCACTTTGAGGGAGATGTAGAATCTGTTGCTGAATCCCACCCTACACTCTTCATTAATCACCTCCATATAGTGATAGTATAGATAATGTATAGTGAAACCAGTCCCCACTGGTGTAGTGCCAGTGCTGACAGCCCATTACCCAGGAACTGAGCAGATCTCCGGACGCTGGCTTATGGTAACATTGAAAGCAACTCAGAGGGTTGACCTGAGGGAAAACCAGGGCAGCACACAGTTATGAATGCCAGGTCTGTGCCCCACCACCTCATCCCACAATACAAATCTTGTGCAGACGAAGTGTGAGGATGCAAAGCACATTTCTACCCTATGCTGAAGGCACAGAGCACAGTGGTAATACTGCCCTCACATCCCACACCAGCCTCATGCAGGCTGTGGAGCAGACCAGTCCTGAGCTGGTATTAAAATTGCAAGGACAACTTACTCTTTCACAACATTTTTTTTTTTTTTTTAATCGAACATGGGTGGGTATAACAAGTCTGCACCAGTTCAGAGTGCCACAGGCCTGTGAAGGTGATTGTTTTGAAGTAAGGGGCCAGAAAAACAGGTTTAGCATCTCAAACTCCAGGGTCAGTGACTGTGGGCTATTCCTAAACAGACTCAACCATGAATGTCTTTACAGATCTCAGCACTTACAGTTATTTGATTGCACATTTCCCATCTGGCCACAAGACACAAAGACATATGTATATGCATATGCATATATATAGGAAAAAACTTTAACTAGGAGGAATCAGCCTTTTGTTTGCTGATACACCAGTGTATTAGTTTCTCCTGCTGAGACAAATAGAGTTTTTCTTTTCAACACTGAAGAAATATGGACCATGTTGTGTACTGAAACCTATGACTGAGAGATCTTGAGAAGTGCAGGAATAAGAAGAGCTTTTGTATGCTAATACCTCAGTTTTGTGCCTACAGCTTTATGAGCAGGCTTAGAGTTCCACTTGTTCACCTGGGACTGTCTGGTCTTTCCCTTGCTCCTTGCAAGGCTGCTTCATGACTATAGAATGCTTCTCCTAAATCAAACTGTTGTGTGACAGCAAGTGATCCTACGACATCAGTTCCTAAAATATGTCTGGAAGGGTGTGCACTTGTGTGCAGAGCACCCATATTGCTTTATTTAAATTCATTACCCCACTTCAGTAACTCTATCAGTCCCTCCCCCCCTCTACCTTGCTCCCATGTCCTGGAACAGGTTTCAGGAGTGAGCTACATAAAATTCTTACTAATCAAGTCTGAATGTCAGACTTTTCACTGCAAGACTAGAAATAAATTACAAGAAAGGACAATGCAAATAAAAGCACTTCAAACAGAAACTTGGTAGCTTTCTAGTGCCCAGGCTCTGCTATGTGAGAGCACCCAAAAGTGAAGCCCATGGACAGGGATACAGCAGCAGATGAGTATTTGCTTCTCTTTCTGGAGATAAAGCTGGATGAGCTTTCTGTGCCATGTCCCTTTCAGATATGGCATGCATCAGAATGAAGGGCCATGCACCATTTTTTTTGATGTCACAAGTCCCATGTACTTCTCCTTACCTTTAAACATCCACTTCTCCCTCTTCTCCTGAACTACGGTTTCACAACAAAATTTCATGCACTGGGACAAGGGATTTTAGGTAAAAATGCAAATGCCACAGACAGATCTTTTAGGAGGTGGGCTGCTTGAGTGATTAAGAATTCCTCTCCCTGGTTATCTCTATCAGCTTGTTGCTCAGTTACTGCTGCCCAACATAAGTCATTTAATGCCTGTGCTTGTTGGATCAACACACACTGCATATTAAATAGTACCAACAGAATCACAGAATTACAGAATCATAGAATGGTAGGGGTTGGGAGGGACCTCTGGAGATCATCAAGTCCAACTCCCCTGCCAGGGCAGGATCACCCAGGGCAGGGCACACAGGAACAGATCCAGGTGGGTTTTGAAAGTCTCTAGAGAAGGAGACTCCACAATCTCTTTGGGCAGCCTGTTCCAGTGCTCTGTCACCCTCACAGGAAAGAAGTTTTTCCTCATGTTGAGGTGGAACTTCCTGTGTGTCACCTTGCTACCATTACCTCTTGTTCTGTCACAGGGCTCCACTGAAAAGAGACTGGCCCCTTCTACATGACATTCACCCTTCAGGTATTTGTAAACATTAATAAGATCCTCTCTCAGTCTTCTCCAGGATAAACAGCCACAGATCTCTCAGGCTTTCCTCCTAAGAGAGATGTTCCAGTCCCTTCATCATCTTTGTAGCTCTCCGTTGGACTGTCTCTAGTATTTGTCTGTCCTTCTTGAACTGGGGAGCCCAGAACTGAACACAGTACTCTGGTTGTGGTCTCACTAGGTCAGAGTAGAGTGGGGGGACAACCTCCCTCGACCTGCTTGCTATACTCTTCTTGATGGCCAGGATACCATTGGCACATTGCCACAAGGGCACATTGCTGTCCCATGTATAACTTCTTTTCCACTAGGACTCCAAGGTCCCTCTCCATAGGGTTGCTTTCCAGTGGGTCTACCCCTAACCTGTACCGGTACATGGTGTTGTTCCTCGCCAGGTGTAGAACTCTACACTTATCCTTGCTGAACTTCATTAGGTTTGCCTTTGCCCAGCTCTCCAGTCTGTCCAGATCTCACTGAATGGCAGCACAGCCTTCTGGTGTATCAGTCGTGCCTCCCAGTTTATTATGATCAGCAAACTTGCTGAGGGTTCACTCTATCCCTTCATTCAGGTCATTGATGAAGATGTTGAATAAGATTGGACCCAGAACTGATCCCTGGGGA
>WTSP01004194.1:13699-29501 GCA_025331215.1 Actenoides lindsayi
GGAGACAGTGTCAAAAGCCTTGATGAAGTCAAGGTAGACAACATCCACTGCTCTCCCTGCATCTACCCATTCAGTCATATGATGATAGAAGGCTATCAGATTAGTCAGACATGACTTCCCCTTAGTAAATCTATGCTGGCTACTCTTGATAGCCTGCTTTTCTTCCATGTGCTGAGATATGATCTCCAGAATGAGATGCTCCATTACCTTTCCAGGGAAGGAGGTGAGGTTGACTGGTCTGTAATTACCAGGGTCTTCCTTCATGTACTTTCTGAAGACTGGAGTGACACTAGCTTTCCTCCAGTCCTCAGAAACCTCTCCCTTTCTTCATATTCTTTCAAAAATCATGGAAAGTGGTAGCACCACAATATCAGTAGCTCCCTCAGTACTTGTGGGTGCAGCTTATTGGGCCCCATGGATTTGTGTGTGTTCAGTTTTCCTAAGTGATTTCTAACCCAATCCTCATCAATCAGTGCAGTGTCTTCTTCCTCCCAGGCTTTCTCTCTTACCTCCAGGGTCAGAGATTTGCCCCAGTTAATTCCAAGAGGGCCTTGGTGCTCCTTGTTACATCCCTATAAACCCTGAGAGCATTCCTATAGTTCTCCCAAGAGACTAGTCCCTTTTTCCACATGCTATGAACTTCATTCTTGCACTTGAATTTTTTCAGCAGCTCCTTGCTCATCCATGAAGGTCTCCTGCCTTCTCTACTTGATTTTTTACTCAAAGGAAGGTACCTGTCTTGAACTATGGAGAATTAATATTTGAATATCAACCAGCTCTCTTTGGTCCCTTAGCTTCTAGAGCCTTATCCCAAGGGATTCCTCCAAGTAGGTCTTTGAGGAGCACAAAGCTAGCCCTCCTGAAGTCCAAGGTTGCAATCTTACTTATTGTCCTGCTTCTTCCTTGCACGATACTAAACTCTACCATGCTGTGATCACTACTGCCAAGGCTGCCCCCAACCTTCACAACCCTGATCAGACCTTCTTTGTTCGTTATTACAAGGTTATCAGCCTCCAAGTGACACCACACAATGTGCATTGACAATACTGGTGACAGACTTGTGAGAAAATTATTTGTCTAGTCTCTTACCCACCAACAATTATTAGTACAAAGAGCTATAGTTTCACAGCTGGTCAAAAAAATTTGAAGTATACATTTTTTCACTGAAAAATTACATGCTGGCATATTTAGATGACATATTGGATGCAATTAGGTGAAATATGTCTATTCCAATAAGCTTGCATTTAGAAAAATGAAAATTAATTGCTTGGATTCATTTTTGACCTTATCAGGACATAATATTTTCATATTTAATTTTATATTACCTAGCTTTGAATTAACATGTTACAAATTATAAAAGGTTATGATACTTATATTTTCATGGAATTCAGGTCTTGTCACAGAAAGGCAACAATCTTGTTTGACATGATTATGTGTCTGGCTGACATAGGTAACTGTATTGATATGATAGTTAACATCTTCAAGGCATCCTGTGTGACAATTTGATTAAAACGCTTGAATTAAGCAAGTTATGGGGATCCTGCTAGATGGATTAAAAATCAACTTACTGATGTTTTTCAAAATGCAGTTTTCACTGAGGAAATGTCAAAGAGCTTGCATAGCACTTTTTCTGGTGAGGTTCCCTTTACATCTGTTCATCATCATAAAGTGTTTTATAATCTGTATACGGAAATATTCTTGTCATGGAGTCATCATCAAACGATGAAGATCAATAAACGGTCCAGGTACTGGTATTATGAAGAACACATTGGGAAGTTGAACTACACACTTAGATCATTATTCTTGAAAGATGAATTAATCTGCTGGTTGGGGTTGGTATGTTTTCAGGTCTGCAGGAGTTGTTCTTTTTTTTTAATAAACCCTTAGTTTTTAATTATGTGAGTCTACATTTAAAGCAGCAGCATGACTATGGACACATCTAAGTTATACAAAAGGTCAAGGGACCTACCAAGGAAGTTTTAACTTCAGTGTCATCAAAGCCCTTCCAACAGGCACAGCTTAAGGGTCATCTCTAGATCGTATCAGTCACAGCAGGGACTGTAAATCTAGCTTCATTTTGTATAACTTTTTTCTTTTACCAAAAAAAGAAAGAAAGTGAGCATAAATTATCTTACTCTTTATTTGTATGTTTTTTGCTAAATACAGTATCAGTTACAGTGCATGTTGCTTCTGACTTTTGTATGATTACATCTAAACATTGCTAAGGGGCATGGAATGAAGTTACAGTCCCTGGCTCTGTGAGGGCAGTAATCCAGGTCCCCATCAGGTTCAGTCCTGTGGTAAGAGTAATTGCAATGACCTACATCTATCTGGGATAGAGTCATCACTGTAATTCTCAACGGCATTTCAGTTTAATGAACTAATTTGCACTTGTTGCTTTTACATATCAGATTGCTCCCCTGACTATTCTTGTATGGAAAATATGTCATCCAAAAGAAGTGTTCCCTACTGTCCAAATAACTCTTCTTCTATAATTTCCAAAAGAATGATTAAGGAGTAGCAAACAATCTATTACTTTTTCCTTCTCCAGAAGTTTCTTATTAAAACCTGGATAATCAGGGAAAGAACAAATCCTCACTGTAACTGAGCTGCACACAGGACCTACACATAGGATCTCTATATAACAGACACACACATGCACATAAAAGCATTCCAGCTGCAGCCTCAGCTTTTTTCTTCCTTTCATTTTTTCAAGACCATTCTCTGCCTTTGGATATCTAACTATGTTTTCTACTTATTAAAAGACATAGATACGAATCTCTCCATTAATCTTCATTACCAAGTCACCAGCTTGTAAGTAATACTTTTTTCAAAAGCATCAGCCTTCATCAAGATGGCAACAGTGCCGTCACTACTGGTATATTGGTCTTCTCTAATCAAGCCCCTGTCATCATAGAGCTTGATGAGATTCATATCCACAGATATTTTCTTGGGAGATTTGTGGCCCAAAATATTGTATCTTCCAGTTACCTGAAAACTGAAAACATTAATTTGAGATGATACAATGACCAGCTGAAACAAAGCTGTTTTGTTTCCTTTCCAGGTTTGTACATGGCTGATGAAGGTAGGATTTGAATAATCTCTGGTGTGTGCATGCCATTGACAATGACAGAGAACAAGATAAGTTTCAAGCTATTTTTGTAATGAACCCTTCAATTCAAGTGGCTGGAGCCAACGAAGTACTATATACAGAAACAACACCATCTTGTTGCTTTTCCATGAAAACCTATTATCCAAGGATTGTCATAAGACAGTTGGAAGAAATTAATGATATTTACACCGGCAGACCTTGAAATATTCATGCCATGGGTATGAACTCCTTATCTTGGAATCCATAGATTTTTCCTACCTTACCAAAACCTGTTTACTTATAAAATAATTTATCAGATCTTCCTAATCACTTTTTCTTTCAACACAAGGTGTTAACTAGCAGCAGAAAGTTTTATATTCAGTACAGTTATGCATATCATACATGCATGTATATAGTACATGTATTTACGGAGCTATCATGGAAATCACATATTATTTTGAACTCCATCCCCTATTGAAATTCAAGACAGAAGTTATGTGCTTTTCTTCAAAAAATGTATAACCAGAAGGCTATAGTTTTGGGTAGTCTTGAAGCATCTTTAAGAATTCAAGGGGACCCTCGGAAGAAAAGTGATGGGGACCTAGGAATTAGATTGGCTCTAGGATTAGTGCATAGTCCTTTGGTTAAGAATATCTCAATAAAAGGTCAAGTAGGAATCAATACAATACACGATTTTCAAAAATTACACAGTTTGTGGCTTACCCTTCAAATGTTTCTCTGAGGTTTCGTCATAGTAAATAATGAGACAAGTCCCACATGGAACTTGCTACCAAAGACTTAGAGATGTAAACGTACACTTACAAGCTCAAAATAAGCCTTCTCTTTATGACAAAAATGTTTCTGGTGTTAGACCACATCAATATATCTCCTTTGCTATTTTAGTCAATCTTATCAGCTGGGTTTCTCTTCATTAGGAACATTATTAGTGCCAGAGATGCTTGGACATTCTTTTTTAAGTTTATATGACTTTATTATCTTTCAATGAGTAACTCTCATATTTGAAGTAAAAGAGCAAAATCCAGTAACAAACTGACAGCAGCGAAGTACTTTAAAGAGGCTGGTTTTACATCAAAAGTACATTACAACAGATGGAGGTGAGTCAGAAAACCTGGTTTCTTAATTTCTTACCTAAAGTCTACTATGTATATTGTTGTGTCCAATACCTTGGATCAAACTCTGATGCTATGCTCTACACTATAAAGACGCAGAGGAAATGACACATTTATTTATTCAATCTACTTATAAAATCCTACAACTTTATCTATCCTGTTGTTCATCTCTTGCACACTGTGGATTTCCTTCACAGGAACAGGAAACCCCTTTGAGCTCAGACTGAGTCATGGAAACCTCACACTGGATGACCCAAGGGACTGAAAGCATCTCACTGAGCAAACAGCTGTTTCTTGAGATGACCCATTGGTGTCTTGCCCATGGCATCACAGAGCAGGTCCTGTTGCTGCTAGAGTCCTTCCAGATAGCTGTCTCTTTGCTGTCGTGCTGGAGAACTGTGCTGCAGCCAAGGAATGCACAAGAGTTGCAGGAGGTCCACTCTCTCTTTTCTAGGCATGGAACAAAAAGGACTAGTCCTGCTTATCCAAGGCAGTGCTCTCATGGAGGTACCAGCCACACAGTAGGAGCACAGTACTCTGTATCACAGCTGCTGTGGAGCTGGGACCTTGATGATGGTCAACGTACAGTACACAGATCTTGCACCTGATATCTCCTTCATAGCTGGAACAAGAGCCACAGAGGTACTGCTACCTGTACTTTATTACCTGTAAAGAAACAGCTTAATTGAGTCTATTTCCTATGAAGTACTAGTTGAGGCTCCGATTGCCCTGTGATCTATTGTTTTATGCAGGTTGCCTCAAGGAGGAGTCTCACCACAACTATCGGACATTTGAAAGCTATTACCGTAATAATCTATTTGGTTTGGCTTTGCTGAAATTGTGTGACTGGGGAGATGGAATTACCACAGAATACATGGATTACTAGAGACTAAAAAGACCACTGATCCTGGGACATTAACTTTCTCCAGTTCTGAGAGAAATCAGGCCCTGCATGGCTGAATCTTTGTAGAAAATCTGCAAAGGAAGGTGGGGTATCACCAGGAAAAAGGGCTCATTGGGTTATCTTGGAGGAGACATGACAAATAGGGAACTAGCACTGAATCAAAAGTGATGTAAGTACTGGAAGTTTTCTCCTAGGACCAGATGATTTGGGCTGAACTAGTGTAGGTAAAAGTGAGATTTTTCACAGGCAACCTTTATCTTAATGAATCATCTTTGTGTCTTGTACTTGTGGTACCTGGCTTACTGGAAACTCAAGAGCTGAAGTTTAGCTGCTTCCAAATGCCTGAACACCTGGAAGGTTTCCAGTGACTCTCTTTACCAGACCTCCAGAAAGAGCAAGCACAGATCCAGAAAAGGCTCATGAGGAAATTTTCTGTGTGTAGTAATGCATGTGCTGCATCTGAAGGGTTCATGGAGAAAATCCTGGAGAATCAATCACTGTCTGTGATACATTCTGTGGGGGAGACCATGTGCCTGGCATTTTGAGTTTAGGACAAGAAAGGCCGAGGAGTTTGCGAGACCAGCATCAGTAGGTGAACCCACAGCTCTATCCTGCAAGGTGTTTTAAAGAAAAATTTGCTGCTGTCCCAAAGAACTAGCATGAATTGTTATGTGTCCAGTGTAAAGAAGAAAACAACAGCTGGCTGTGAGAAGGAGGCAACAGCACCTTCAGCCAGAGCTCTTATGCAGCTCATTGCACTGAGTGCCGTCACTTCCCTCCAGTTGTACAGCTAGCTGCTGCATGAGAGGAAACCAATAAAGCATCATCTCAGCCATTTAGACACTTTGAGGTTGTGCTCTGCCCACTCAGGATTCAGTATAGATCTCAGTTCTTGGGAAGAACAAGTTCATGTGCGTCAGCTGAACCACAGTAACAAACTATGTTTTCTCTCCGTGTAAAAGTCAGTAGTTTAAGCATCAGTGAAAAGCATCTGACTCCATACATCTGAGGCTAGAAATGTGCATGATCATACTGTACTTCAGCTGGTGCAGAATAACTTCTCCAACACAGGAGGTCAGCTATACCTGCGGTCTTTCCCACGTAGTGACAGCAGCAGCCATCAAGAAGATTGAGTTATAAAATTATCATTCTGTCACTGTTGCACCTCCTTATGGAGAGCTATGTTATACAGCAGGGAAAGCAGAGAAGTTGTTTTTTGGGGGCACTGAGGTGCTTCCTGTGTGGAGGATGCTGCAGAAATGGGGTTCTCGGTTACAGTTGGAGCAGCCAGATGTTGGGGACATTTGCCTGGTGCAACAGGGACCTCTGTATGACTCTGCAGAAATGGGCATTTAACCCAGGCAAGTCCTTATCTCTACCCACCACATACACCTACCAGCAGGCTGCTGAGGTCTGAAACGTCAACCTCCCCTGCCTCCTCCCCTAGGCTCTCTCTCCTTTGTGGTTAAAGGTAAGGTCAGAAGGCCGTGATGCTCCTGACTCTTCTGAAACTCCTTTTACCCATGACATGCTGGACACTTACCCCAGGCAATCTAACTAGGATGGAGCAGCAGCTTTACTGTCCTCTTGTAAAGGTGGATTTGTGTTTAAGAACTTCCAGCTTGTCATAACTGTTGCTTCACTAGATAAAAATATTTGTCACTGGTGACTGTACCAGAGGACAGTCAAAACCTGTGAGCTGCAGAGAGCACATCTTGTTCTTTCAGATGTGCTACTACATACAGGAGCCTTAGCTAGTTATGTTCTTTAAAAAAAAAAAATGGTTTTGCTGTAGCACCAGTCCCAGAATATTATCAAGTTCATCCCTTCCATGCAATATTGACACAAGGGTCTGCAATGTGTATGATGTGTGACCTTCAAAACTCACAGAAGAGAAACCCACATGTTCACATTTGGGCTGGGAGTCCAGCCCACCCAATACAGGCATTGTCTAGATCCTCTAGGCTTATACATGAAAACTACACAGCCCCCCTGAAATAACCTGATTATGATGCTAATCTAGAAATAGAAATGAGTTAAGTGCCTCGAAGGTAGTCCAGGGATGCCTTAGGCAGGTCCATTAGACATGTTTGCTCTGTCCTAATATTATGTTCCTTTCTGGATTGTCCCTACAGAATGATGTCAGCTTAAGAATAAAACTGTCAGGAGAGTTGTGATATTTAGGGAGGAACATTGTCATTGGAATGGTGGTGTAGTTTGTCCCCTGCTGCATGTGCTGCATTGTCTGGCCCATAATGTTGTTGAAATACCTCAGTCGCATTGGAGGTGTCAAATCCTGTGCGGGGTGAACAGGCTGTGGTCCCTCCTTCAAAAACGTCAAAGTCTAGTACAGTGGAAAATGACTAGAAAATAAAAATAATTTTTCCACCAACTGTGATTTTGTGTGTGTGTGAAGTTGCACAAGTAATAGACAGTCTAATCCACCGAGGTCCCTTAACTGAAAAATCACACCCCTAGTAGAGGTTATTTGCAGGTTATTGCTATGTTTTATTAGAAGAGAGTTAATGAGTAATTCACTACCGTGACTTTATTCATGGGGGTATTTACTTGACTCTTTGTAGTTTCATTAGTTTTTTGTTTCATTAATTCTTTGGTTGGAGGCTTGTGCTGGGCACCTTCCCCCCACCCGGTACTGTTCTTGCCAGTTTAGCAGTTATTTGTTAACTATTTTTCATCAAGATACTCAAATTCATCATACTACCTAGTTCCTGCTAAGGCTCATGCCACCTAGTTCCTGTTCTTATCCAGGAACTGCAAATCCTTTAATAAGTTGTGTTACTTCAGTTCTTCAACAAACATGATACTGGTTCTTCAAATACAAACAAATGATCTTCCTGAATGTAATTTCACTGTAATTTCTTCCCACTGTAGACTGAAGAAGAACAAAATTAACTCTTAGCAAGTTTTAATCTTCAATTCTACATACAATATAAAGTCCAGTTATGGCAAAGAATTTTTATCAAGAAATTCCACAGCTATTAAAACTTCATGTAACATGTCATGAAGATTAAGATTTAAAGTCTGCAGTGGCAGATGAAACAAGTTTCTAACAATAGGTTTGAGGTTTTTCAGTGTCTTCTTTCCCTTACTCATTGGTTTACTACAAAACAGAATTAGTCTGCATGGACACACATACTACACCTGATCTTCCTTGCTTTTCTTCTGAGTTAAAAACATTACCTTTGAGTTTTGCTTGGGGTGAAGATAATCTGAACATTTTTATGACTTTTTTCTGTCTTTAGTCTGTACAATTTTCAATACCTGATGAATTTTGACTTGTGTTTTTAACAGAGGAGTTGCAAATGTGGCAGTAAAATGTCAAGAATGGGTAGACAGCTAAACATAGTTACATGTTAGGTTTGTGGTTTGAAGACCTGTTGTGAATGCATTGCTAACGAAGGCAGCAAGACAGGCTGATCAGTGTCATATTCCCTCTCGTGACCAGTAGTTTTAGTGTGGAGGCAAGGGTGAACAAAATTTCCCATTCATTTATTACTTAGTTCTAATAAAATGTTAAACTTGATAATTGGTATATATCTTATTTTAGAGGTAAAAGTTCAGCTTTCTTGGATGCAATATATTACTATCTTGCAGATGTTGAGTGCAGTAAGAAACAAAGTATAAATATGGACCGCAGAGTAGACTGAATTGGAGAAGTATATTTTTAAAAAGCCTCTAGAATAGAGGAGTCAATCACTGACTACCAGGCAGTGTTAAGAAACACTGGGCACTAAAATTTCAGCTTTGCAATTCAGCTCTCTAACCTGAGAGAGTATTTCGAATGAGGTGTACGTTGCATCTAGCCTCTTCCTACCATTCCACATGGGGCCTTCCTCAATATTCGAAATACCTTTTCTCAAATGGGAAACTAGAAGATTAAAATAATTTCTCATGGGATTTCTGTATATTGCCTTGTTATTGACTGATGGTTTCTGCCGTTCAGGATGGGAGCATGTGCAAGGTTGAGTAGGTACACATTTTGTATTTGTACTGCCCAAAATTGTTACGAGGGATAAGACCACTGAAATGGGTAGCTCTGTGACCATTGGTAACTCTTGTGGGAGCATTTTCCATAACATGATTTAGTGTTACATTGATTTCCATAGCAGTTTGGCTAAGTTTTACTTTCCTAATAAGTCTGTTTGCAATGTTTGAAAGTGTTCCGTAAAAATACAGTTTGATTGATGGCTCCATAGTCCTCCTATGTCACACTTGTCGGGACAGTTGACTGTTTCTCAATAGATTTTAATAAGTCCTGCCTGCAGAGCCATCATAGCTGCTGGAGACCCTGTTCTGTGGCAAGAGATATTCTATCTCCCCAGAATGCTAGCTGATTTTTTTTTCTTAATCATATGCTGCTGATAAACATTCATGAAAACTCAAGAGTGCTGCTTGATATTAAGATAAAGATTGAGGTTCTGGCATAAAAGGAATAACTATGTTTTGGAAGACAGAGACATAATGTAACAGATACTATTTTCAAGTCAAACTTTTTAGGTGCAGCAACTGTTATAATGCTATTACATGATATTACATGTGGGAAGTAAATGCTAGGGAAGAAATAGTGATATAAGGGTGCTACAATTTCTGTAGCGGGCTCCTGCTCTCTTGCGTCTAGGTTACCTCATTACACTCAGCAATTTGCACACTTCAGGTGAGCAAAGTTGCTTCTACTTGGTCTGGTGGGAGTGGAGTCGACTTTCTTCACAGCAGCCCATGTTGCATTTGTAGCTCAAATCATTACTGGTAACACACCAATGTGTTGACTGTTGCTGAACAGTGCTTGTACAGTACCAAGGCTTTCTCTCTTCTCCCTCTCCCCGACAATGAGTAGGCTGCAGGCAGGCAAGAGGTTGGGAGGGGACACAGCCAGGAGACATGACCCCAGCTGACCAAAGAGGTATTCCACACTGTATAACATCATGCTCAGCAATAAATACTCAGGGAGAGGAGAAAAGGGGAGTGTTTGTGATTATGGTGTTGTCTCCCTCAGAAATCCTTATGCCTGCTGTGGCCCTGCTTTGCAGGAAGAGGCAGGACATCTATCTGCCAGTGGGAAATAGTGAATGAACTCCTCTTTTTGCTTTGCTTCTGCACGAGGCTTTAGCTTTCACTAACAAAAAGTCATTATCTCTATCTATGAGCGTCTTCACCTTCTGTTTTCTTCCCATCTTGTGGGAGAGGGACGTGAGAGAGCATCTGGGTGGAAGTCTGGCTATTGGCTAGGGTCAACCCACTGCAGTAGTGGTAGGTTTTTTTCCTTGCATATGGCTATTAAGACATCAAGAACTCAGAAGTCACATTGCTTAATGTAATGATGTATAATGGAGAAGACAGCAAGTATTGAAATACATGGAAAATTACTTTCAGCTTTTTTTCCCAGGGAGTAATAGGTAGGCTTATTTAGTGTTGAAAGCTGTGCACACTTATACATCAAATATAGTTTATACATGATGGTCCACTTTTTAATCCTGTAATTTCAGAGCACAGGATCTAAACTTCAAATATATAGCAAGAACGGGTTGTTCAAGTTCTGAGTATTGTACTTAATTTATATTTTTTTTCTCCCTGTGATAGTTATAATATACTGGGGCTTCAGCTGAAAGAGAGAGGGAAAAACATTTCAAATTTTCCTGCCCATATGTACGTTACAGGTTAATTAGTTCGATGTTTGGGGTTTTTTAACATTAATTATAGCAGACCTACCCAGTACATATGTGCCAAACTTCCCCACAGAGATTTACTGCGTGTCATCCACACCCACTCAGCTCATGTTAGCCATCATTTTGTCACTGCCCAACAAACACACAGGCCCCATGTGAGGACTCAACAGCTCGCAAAACACTGTTAATTGCATAAAGCCACCAGATCCACAGAAAGTCCTGAGTCCTAAGGAAAACAGCTTTTCACATGATTTCCCTTTTTACAAGTGCTTCAGTTATAACTGACATTTCTAGCATTTACAGAGAGACAAGCAATGATTAGTGTGACCATCTGGTTCCCTCAGTATTCATGACACTAACACTCGGAATGTGCAAGTACTTGCGGAAAGTGAGCACAGAAGTCCAAGGTGACTGAATATATATGAATTTTCACACATGAACAAGTTTTCAGGCATTGTTCTTTTCCTCTGTGAGTGTCTGTGACAGAGAGAGCTCAGTGAATGCACTGACCTCTGGGAACTGCAGGAGCAGCTTAAATAAGACAGCACATTTCCTGCAGGATTTCCCTACCCTGCTATGTCATTCCATCTGGACAGAACTTCTGTGGGACCCTGTCTTTCAAAAGGATGATAAGTAGTGTTTTCTCTTCACTATAGAAATCCTGGCTAACTTCACAGCATCAAGAAATTCCATAAGAGTGAAGTGCAAAATTTAATAAGATCAAGAAGGAGCATAACAGGCAGAAAACTGTAAACCAATACTGTTCCTAAGGTTATCTTTTGTAAAAAATAATAAATAAATCAGAAATTATCCCCTCCCAGTCCACAACATGACACTCATTTCTTTGGGCAGAGTAGTGGAGGAGAGTCAAAAGTGCAACTTCTGCACACTTCTGAAAGCACTTTGTTAACTACAGTCCTTGCTTTGAGCTGAAGGAGCAAAACTGGACTTGTTACTCTCAGAAGTAAACTCCCTAGCATCAGCTGCAAGAGGTCTCCCCCAGATTCAGATGGAACAAGATTTTAGCAAGTAAAAAAATCTGAAGATGTCAAATGAATATAATACTTGAGGAAAGAAATCAGAAACAAATAGACCATTCATAGGAATGTAAAGCTATAAATGGATCAACAGTTTTCTGATACCACAGTTACTTAACTACAAAACGCACAAGTGCAATAAAGAGAACAATTTGAATGCTAGTCCACATGGCACAAAGTGCTTAAGATGATGCTCTGTTTGTAAACAGGACATTAGGTAGATTAGCACAACACAAAGCAATTCAATTAGAGACAGCATGACCTTTTACTGCTTGTGCTCTAAAGCAGCAGAAGAAACCTCGCCTATAATGAACATTTAGCTATCTCTACTTTGCTTCTGTTTTCTAGCATTATCTAAATGAACGTGCCTTTTCTGTATTGCAGATGAACCTGAAGGTCTGTAGCCTTTCAACAGGGAAATTTCCCTTTCTCAGCTCAATGTCTGAGTATTGTCAATGAGGTCATACATATGTTCTCAGTAATACAATGAATATAATGGTAGCTTCAGTTTAACCATCAAGACACTGATTTCACCCTTGGGAAACTACTAAGCTGGGCATCATTAAAATAACATTTGCCACTTTGCAGTGATTGCAGTAATGCAGTATCTTCTCTGGTGCACCAGAACAGCATTCCCCCCTTACTGTCCTTCCTGCAGTGTGCGTTAAGCGGTGCCTGCTGCTGGCAACATCAGTGTTTCATGCACTACCACACATTAGTAAATTTGAAATCAAAATTACAACCTAGGCTAAAATATGGCTTCTCCTAGAAACGAAGGAAAAAGTCACTAAAAACCACCAAATGACTTCACCTAAGAAAAATAACTATCATTTATACATCAAAACTAATGAGTACCCTGTGATCAAGATCTTGGTTTTATCTCTCTTCTATATGATGAAGTGCTGTGACCCCTTCACATCATGCTGGTAAATTGGCTCAGAAATAATTCAGAAAATGCCGTTTGCACTTCCTACTCAGAGGCTGAGTTTTACTACAAGTCCTTCAACTGGAAATATGATTTTCCAGATAGGTTTTCTTTTTAAAAAAGTTATTGTTCTTATGTTTGAATACCTTGTACTTTCTCTGTTTAAAAATGTAATGGTCGGCACTTGCAGTTTGTGGTTCTGAATGATATCTTCCAATGTAACAAACACAGCCAAGCATATAGTGTTAGAAAATGGTTTGTTGAGGGCAGGAACCTGGTTTATTTAATGTGGGAGAAAGGCACCTCGCTGTGCAGTATTGGATAGTCTTCAGGTACAGCTACTTGATTCTGTAGCAGCTCTCAATGCTGTCAGTGAAACAATCAGATAAATGAGAAACGGGATTTACTTACAGGAAAGGAGCAGGGGATGGCCCCAGGGGAGAGCCGGGTCTGTAGTTAGTGGCATGGTCAGTCTGGCTATGCTGGCCACCTAGGTTTCTGGGAATTTAATCAAGCACTAGAAAACTTGGACAGTTAGTTAGGAAGTTAGTTAAGGAATACCTCTGTCAAGCCACCCTAGCTGCACCCGGAGGTGCAGAGGTGGTTAATGAGTGCCCCTGGTCCTAGCCGGGAGGGTGGCAGGAATGCAGCTGAGGCAAAGGGGAAATCATGAACTCACTGGGTGGACTCACCAGAGAGACTGAAAGGGAAGCTCTCTGTCCTCCTGGAAATCCCCAGCAAGAATGGGTGCTGGGTGGAGGGGAGGGAGCAGAGGCTGTGTGTATGGAATGAAAGGAGGCGGGCAGCGCTTCTGCTACCTCTCCAGGACAAGGAGACCATATATGTACATCATCTGGGGGTCATTGTTAAGGGAATATTTCCATCCCACTCCTCACACAAGTATGTTCAAAGCAGGAATAGCTAGGTTTTTTTCCCCAATTAAGGCATTGCTAGCTTGTGAGGAAATGGAGAGTCTCGATTTTGAAGGACAATGGAGGGTATTAACAAATGCACTTCTCCATGGGTTCCTCTGGACCTTGGTCCCTCTAGCCATGATTGCCAAGCCAGCATATATGCTAGTTTACTCCTGAACTTCTTTGTGTCATGGACCAACTAATTCCTCCTGAGAGGAAACCTGGAACTGGTGGATATCCTTCACTCTAGGAGCGGCTCCATGCAGCCAACAAGGATGTAGGCTGTGCAAGAGTTCACTGCTCAGCCCACCAGTCTTTCAGCATTATCTACATAAGTCTGGGGTTCTCCCACATCCCATGTATGCACGACACACTGCTGTTTTCCTGAGATAAAACCACCATGCTTGTGGGTTGTCAAGGCTTTTTCTCTAAATTTATCTGTGTTATCTTGAAGTGGTGCACTAAGAACAAATAGAACATTGCAGAGTCACAGAGGGGCAAGCTGGAGCTGAAGATATCAAAGGTCAGATGCCATTTAGATTCCATCAGCTAGGCAGCTCCCACCAGATGGCACAGCACCTTGGCACAGGATATAACTACTGTGCTGAGCTATGTCATCTCACATTTTAGAAGACAAATCCAGCCTTTTCCAAGGCCAGAGATGCCAGCAAAAGGATGTCTTTGCTGGCCTGCCTCTCCTGTACAATGTTCAGTATAAGGGACCTGGGGCTCTGTCTTGAGTCCAATAGATCAGGCAGCCCAGCTGCCATCTCCATGTCCTTGACTCTCGTCACTAAGCAAGAAGAACAAGAAGAACCACCTCACCACTGGATCTTCACCCCTTATGATCCTGAGGAGATGGTGATCCAGAGGGAGACCAAACCTCTGGGAACTGGTGAATGCTGATGCTGGATGAATCAGGCTCATGGATTGTTTGTTGCTAGGGCAGGTACATGTGCACAGATGGCATTAGACACTTACACCTCTTGCCAGAGGCTGGTCCATGGATGGTCCTTGTGGCTGAACTTGCATAAACCAGTCAGCATTCTCCTGCTGTGGCTCACTGACTGAAGCATAGATGTAGAGCTTAACAACAGCTCCAAACTGGGTAACCCTGACTGTGCAAGGTGGACCATGTGGGTTCACAGTCTCTGCAGAGTGGCACTGCAAGCATCTATTACCTGCATCACCACAATGGATTTTTTCAATCCTTAAATCAATGTCTCCATTAAGTCCAACACTTCTCTTATGGGAGTGGCTTTGAAGTGTGTTGATGTGCCTTCAAGGAAGCTGCCAGTTCCCAGACAGGCACCTTAGAAGTAACCTTCTATCTTCCTAAATTTTTCATCCTGGGTTGGCAGTCTCACATGGTTAGTCCCAAAAGTGATGGACACTGGTGTCCGTAACCCCAGACGTTCCCCATACAAGGGAAGGACTTCCATAAGTTGCGATTGAAGACATGGTTGTTCAGCAAGTGGGACTGTGTTGGGGAAAGCTGAAAACAAATGCGGTCTGCAGGTCTTGGAGCCAGAGTTGCACACTATCTGGTGTTACCCCTCACTCAAGTGTGTCACAATTCAGCTGGGCTCCCCCAGGCTGAGAACATCCCACTGAAGGGCTTCTGCTAACTTATGCCAAGAAGCCACAGGTACAAGCAGGGTGGGAATAGGCTGAGGGTCAGCTTTGACAGAAAGTAACATAGAAGGTGTGCTGACTTTTTTTGGTGTGCTCTGTTGTGGCCCTGTGCGGAGTGCAGCACAGGTGACAAGGAGTGAAACTACAGAGGCATGTTTGTAAATGACTATGAAGGGCTCCAGGACTGGGATCACAACAAAGTGTGTTCTGAGTTTTGCTGCAGTCAATCTGCTTCATGGGGACTGATCATGAAGAGCATGAGCATGAGTCATCCCTCACCAGCTGATCGAAGGCCTCAGGCTTCCTTCATGGATCATAAAAGCTGCACAGTTGTAGCCTAAATGTCTCTGAAAGCATCAGAAAACTCAACTGTCAGGCACCACTATTACTCACAACTTGTAATTTGACAGCATAAGTTCTTCAGAATTTGATTTTCCAATAAAATCTTCTAAATCTGTGCAGCTTTTTTTTTTTTTTTTTTT